>PXOB01000071.1:39603-168272 GCA_003012115.1 Trichothecium sympodiale | reverse complement strand
CCCCCCCCCCCCCCCCCCTCAATTCCCTTTCCCTTCTGCCCACTGCAACGTTAGGTAGCATAGGCATCGAAACGAGTTGGCTGTTGGTGGCGTTTTGACTTTCGTATTTGCGGGCTCAACCGTATCATCCTGAAGCACCCCTTCACCACTTCTCTTTTTCTTGTTCAGCGCCCATGAGCAGGTCTAGGCAGACTCGGACTTGCACTTCCGCTCTCTACAAACCATTCGTAAAAGGTAGGGTATCCTTTCTCTAGCCCTGGTCTTCGGGTGAGAGCGCCGAGCGGAGACGTAGTAATCCTGTAACCCCGGCCAATCAAGCCTTGATATCACAAGGTCGCGATCAATGATCAGTCGAGTTTCGTTTCCTTTTTGAAAAAACCCCTACGGAGTACAACTGCTCCGTACCTAGAGGCGGGCTGGCACCTGAAGGGGTGAAGAAGAATAGTAGAAATTGGGACCACGCATTTTGTCTGTACGGAGTACCCTGGCAAAATCCATCATGGGTCCCCTCGTGGCTTCCCTCATCTCGCAGCTTATTTTCTCTTCCTTGCTTCGTTTACGCTGCAAATGGTAATTTACCTTACCCGCAGTATCATCGCTCCTCCTCGTTTCTTTCCTTCACGCCTTTCTCTCGTGATCTCCCCCCCCTAACCTCATCCACTCTTTTTGGGGCAGAAATTTCCATCCGGCAAAAGGGACGTGGATCAGGGATTCTGGATTCTGACTATAACCTTGAAAGCAGGAAAAGAGCGGCGTCAGGTCAAGTACATGTACACGTCCTGTTTCTTGCGGCAAAGTGGGAAAACAGCTGTTTCTTGTCCATCTTTTCTCTCCTTCCCCCCTTCTACTCTTTTAATTGCTGGGATTCTTTCTTCTTTCTCTTATCACCCCCTTCTTATTAGTCGATCGATCGTTTTCTTCTTGACGGAACAATCCTTACATCTCATTGACGTTTACTACTACCGACCATCACTCACTTGTCTCGTTTCCCCGTTTCCTCATTTGTTTTACTCTCCACTTAATGTCTTTGCTGCTGCCATGATCTGTTAATGACCAGTACGATCTTATCTGCCAGTTGCAAAGAAGCGTCATTCGTCAATTCGTTCACCGATACGACCTTACTACCCAAGTTTGGTGGTGGACATTTTCCTTTTTTGATATTTATTATTCGCCCCTTCCTTACCGTTTTTCTATTCGTGCTAAGCGCCTGGGCTTGGCTAATAATAATCAATAATAATTCGCGCTGGTTATCTGACTGGCTGGCTGGCTGGGTATAATTTTTGGTTGGGGGAAACTTGGGTGTTGTTGGATCAAAGTACTCCGTACAGGCGGCGGCCATGTCCGAACTAATGGGCCGTCATCACAGCCCGTCAGGGACAGCGACAGGAACCGAGTCTTATTCGACTTCGACAGGCAACAACGACTCTTACTCCTCCTCGCGCTTCTCCGAATCCGACTCAGACTCCAACGATCACCTTCCCCCGCTACAGTCTTCCAACGCCGGAGTCGCATCAACTTCCCTGTCTGGAAGATATACGCCCGACATATTTTCTGGACTTTCGAGGACTTTCAAAAAGATTCCCAATGTCGGAAAGCTCTCGCGCAACCCTTCTTTGCTCAATCTAAAAACCAACTTCCGCTCTGAATCGCCCGTCACCCCCAACTTTGACCGCGACATCCCCACTCCCGCGACCGCCACTGCTGCCTCTGCCCCTACACTCTTCCCTACCGCCAGTACTAGCAGTAGTATCGGCACTAGCAGGAAGAATAGCGTCGCTACCACCACCACTGCTACTGCTACTACTAGTAGTAACGGTAACAACAGCAGCGACTTCATTGCTATAAGTAGCTCCTCCACCGGCGCCCCTACGACTGCGACTTCGACTGCGACTGCGACTGCGATTGCGACTTCGACTGCGACTGGCGCGACGACGAATACGACGACAACGCGGCCTCACGGTCACGCGAGGAATTTGAGCAATCAAGCCAACAATCTCGATAAGCCTCTGCCGCAGACTCCTGCTCGACCGAGCCCCATCTTGGAAGACACGGCGGAGCTCTTTGAGCGTTTTTGCGAATCGAGATTGGATTCACGCCCGAGCACAATGGAGTCGTCAATGTCGAACCAGCCCTGGGCCGGCCAGCACAATAACATCCAGGACATGAGTGCCAGCGTTGGCAGCCTGGCCAGCGTCGGTTCCGCGAGACATGATGGAGGGGCTGCTAGCGGTGACGAGCAGAGCCATGGCCTAGCACAACCCCCAAGAAGCAATGGCACACCAGCCCCGACCGCTCCGTCTCCTGGTGCTGGCGGCGGCCAAGGACAAGGCCAGGCTCAGAATCGGCCCTCGGGGCAGCAGGGCTCGTCTCACCTATCAGGCCTCATGTGCAACGTCCATCGGACTACGGGCCGCGAGCCTCACCCCCTGGTAGGGGCTACGACGACTATCCTCGGCGACAAGCTCTACGTCTTTGGCGGCAGGATCCTCTCTCGAAGGCAACCGGCTCCTCTCACCTCCGACATGTACGAGCTCGATCTCATCCGCCGGCACTGGACCAAGCTGGAGACGACGGGCGATGTGCCCCCTCCTCGGTACTTCCACTCTATGTGTGCATTGGGCGATACAAAGATGGTGTGCTATGGTGGCATGTCACCCATCATGAATCAGCAGCAGGCCATCGACCAGAACCAACCCGACGTAACTGTCATGTCAGACATTTATGTGTTCGACGCCCCTACCCGCACGTGGACCTTTATTCCGACCCAGGATCCCCCGCAAGGCCGATATGCTCACTGCGCGTGCATCCTTCCGTCTTCGGCCTTCTTCTCTTCGCACCGCGCTCCTCTTTCGGCGTTGCAGCACAACCCCCAATCTGCAGGAAACCCGAACGAGGGTCGTCTCGGGATCAACATTGATGGCAGCGGTGGTTCGGAAATGGTCATTGTGGGAGGCCAGGACGGGGCCAACCACTACATTGAGCAGATCAGTGTCTTCAACCTACGAAGCCTCAAGTGGACTTCTACCCAGCCGCTGGGCAAGAGCTGTGGCGCATATAGGAGTGTTGCTACACCTCTCCCTTCGTCGGTGACGGCCAAGATCGGCAAGAACTATCAAAATGGGCAGCAGAGACATGAGCAGCAGGAGAGGGATCCTGGGCCGTCAATGCTCATCTACTCCAACTACAACTTCCTCGACGTGAAGCTGGAGCTTCAGATCCGCACTGCCGACGGTTTCCTTCATGAACGCCCCATGTCGGGCACATACTCGCCGCCTGGCTTACGTTTCCCCAATGGCGGCATCCTTGATACCCATTTCATTGTTAGCGGTACATATCTCACTTCTTCGAAACAAGAGTACGCCCTGTGGGCACTGGATCTGCGGTCGTTGACGTGGAGCCGCATCGATGCTGGTGGCAGCGTTTTCAGCCAAGGTAGCTGGAATCGTGGTGTGCTATGGAGCAGACGCAACACCTTTGTCGTTCTCGGTAACCGTAAGAGGAGCCTGGTGGATGACTACAACCATCGTCGCATCAACTTTTCAAACATTTGCATGGTTGAAATGGAGGCATTTGGCTTCTACGATAACCCTCGCAAGACCAGCCCCTTGTCGGGCTTCATCTCCGCCAGCTGCCCTTACTCCGGTCCCGGCCTGAGTCTGGCAAAGAGAGCTGGCAAAACGGCTGGAGGACGTCAACACTCAAGAGCGAGCGAGGAGTTGGGAGAAAAGGCGCTTGCGATGCGTGAGCTGTCGGACATGGATATCCTGTGTATCGGGGGTGAGAGAATACCCGTCAGCTCGCACATTGTGGCAAGGCGATGGGGACCGTACTTTGTGCAGCTGTTGCGTGAGGGTACGGCGACGCAGGATGGAAGCGACTCAGCAACCCTTAGGTCAGGCGGCTTGTCGAGCAACCCTCTGCGTGCCTCAGCTATGACCATCACCCCCAACAATCGCAACCCAAGCGAGAACTCCATGGCGCTCTCAGCTGCTGCTAGCGGATCACTCACCGTACCGAACGGCCATGGCGAGGATGTCAACCCTGCCGCCATCAACACTGCACCCACACCTCGCAGCCTACCGCCCAGCTCCCGACCTAGATGCCTATACCTTCCTCATACCTACCTCACCGTTCAAGCTCTCCTTCACTTCATATATACGTCTTCCCTGCCCCCACCCTCATCCCCGCTGTGCACCCCGCAGATCCTCTGCTCCCTGCTCCAGATTTCTCGTCCGTATAGGGTGGACGGTCTTCTTGAAGCGGTTGTAGAGAGGTTGCACTCCCTCCTCGACAGCCGCAATGCTGCGGCCGTCTTCAATGCCACAGCCATGGCTGCTGGTGGCGGCCGAGGCATTGACGGCACCCTGAACCCCAACTACTACGTCGGCAGCCTGGATCCCATCGGTTCGCCAACCTCGACTTCTGATTTCTCGCTAAGCGGTACCACGGCGGCTTTGAACAACGGGAACACGGCATCTTTCGACGACCTCAGCGGTCGTGCCACGGCGCTCAGGTTGGACACATCGGCAAGTAGTCAACCTGGCAACGATGAGCTGTCCGCCTCTGAGTCGGTTAGCGGATCGGAATGGAGCTCTTCCGAGTGGGGGGATCGCGAGACTCGGGGTAGAGGACCAGTATGGAACGGAGAGCTCAGCAGCGTCATTGGCCTTCAGAAGAGAGGCCTCAGAGGCCTCATGGAGGGTCGCCGTTTGAGAGAGCGTACGGGTACTGCCGTCGGCGGCGGCGGCGCTGGACCTGGAGGCATGGGAGCCTCAGCGGTCCCTGGCTCCTACGGACAGAACCCTCGCTCAGGGCTGGGTATCGCAGGAGGATCATAAAAGGCAATCAACCAGAAAACTAAAGCACATGGTACATTGGCAGTTTACAAGCGAAAGAAACAAACATGTCTGTTCGAATAATAGGTGGAGGATCACATAGCCACACGGCCAGAATACGTTAGAAACGATGGAGTGCATACTAAGACTCCCATTTGATGACAGTATCTCTTTACGATGGAAAGGGGCATTTGTTTAGTAGAGTTGGGTTTGCTTGTTCCGTTTGCTTCTGTTGCTCTCTCTCTTCTTTAGCCGGGATTATTCATACGTACATAATTCAAATATCATGACCACATTAAAAAAAAAAACAATTAACATTCGCTCAACTAATGTGTGTGTATGCGTTCGTATATTATTTAGAATGGGGAAAAAAAGAAAACTGCGGCTTAATTGTAAAAAATCATAGCTTTGCTTTCCCGGCGCTCAGCTTATCCCACTCCTCCTTTCCAAAGGGCACGTAGCCGTCCGCGGTAAGCCAGTACAGTTTCCCCATGTCCTTGTCGGCCTGCTCGTCGGGCCGCACGCCGGCCTTTCTCAGCGCAAATTTTTGCTGCTTCATGGTGCCCGAGGTGAACGAGCTCCCGGCGTCGGCGGCGTCTGTCCTGATTCTGAGGAACAGCGGCACCGCGTACCGCGGCAGCGAGGCGCGGACGTGCTCGGCCAGGCTCTTCATGACGTGCTCTATATTAGTCGACGACGACGACGAGGGGGGGATGTGCACTGCGGCGCAGCCGGCCCTTCCGTCGTGGTGCGGGAGTTCGACGCCGTAGACGTTTGCTTCCGCCACGGCAGGGTGCAGGCCCACGACCTCGCTCACCTCTGCCGTGGAGACGTTCTCCGACTTCCAGCGGAAGGTGTCGCCGATGCGGTCCTGGAAGTAGAGCCTCCCCTCGGCGTCCCATCTCAAGACGTCGCCCGTGCGGAACCAGGCGTCTCCCTTGGCGAAGACGTCCCTCAGGATCTTCTTCTCCGTGGCGCCGGGGTTGTTGAAGTAGCCTTGGAAACGCTTCTCGAGGTCCACCTTTGGCAGGCGGTAGAGCATCTCCCCGGGGGCGCCCTTGGCGACGCGCTTGCAGAAGCCCGTCGAGGGGTCGCGGGCGGGTGTTTCGGTGGCCCAGTCGACTTCAACGATGGCGAAGCTGCGCCCTATGGTCTGGTTGTAGAGCCAGCCGCTGCGTCCGATGGCGCCGAGGCTGAAGTCGTTGCCCGAGAGGTTGTGCGTGGCAAAGGTGCCCTCTGTGGCCGAGTACATCTCCGCGACGACGGGGATGTTGAAGCGCTCCTTGAAGCGGTTCCAGACGTCCAGCCGTAGCCCGTTACCGTACGCCAGCCTTACGCGGTGCTTCTGGTCCAGGTTCTCGCCCGTCACCGCGTCCTTCTGCGGCGGCGCCGAGAGCAGGTAACGCAGGGTTTCGCCGACGTACTGGATCATGGTGGCGTCGCAGGCCCTCACCTCGTTCCAGAATGTCCGCGTGGAGAACTTCCTGCCCAGGCCTTGGGTGGCTCCCGCGTGGAGGACGGCGCAGAATGAGAGGAGCGCGGCGGAGGAGTGGTAGAGAGGCATGGCAGTATACATGGTGTCTGATGGTTTCATGCCGAGAATCTTGGCGCTGAGGAGGGCTCCAATTGTGCACTTTCCCCACGACACGATGGCGGCTTTAGGCATACCTGTTGTGCCGGAGGTGTAAATAAGAATGGCCATGTTCCCTCGGTTATCCTCTGCTCTGTCTTCGTCTGGGTAGCGTGTGGGATGGGTCGACAGTATCTCCGTCTCGATGTCCGAAGTCAGGATGGTGAAGTCGTGGTTTGGAAACTTTGCCCTCAGCTCTGGGGTGAAGTCGCCCGCGATGTTAGGGTCAATGAGGCATAGATTCGAC
This sequence comes from Trichothecium sympodiale, assembly GCA_003012115.1. NCBI lineage: Eukaryota > Fungi > Ascomycota > Sordariomycetes > Hypocreales > Trichothecium > Trichothecium sympodiale. The sequence goes on along the minus strand of PXOB01000071.1, from coordinate 161,560 downwards.
GTAGACTTGCGAATGCAGTGTGCCAGAGCCTCTCCTTTGAGGTTGTAATTAAGAAACGCTGGTTTAGCGCCTATACTCCACAGACCGTACCAGACAAAGATGAAGTGGTGAGAGTTCTGGAAGTCCATGGCCACAATGTCCCCAGGCTTGACACCCTTCTTCTCCCTCAGCCAAGCGCCGTAGCGCAGGACCGTGTCGTAGACATACGCGTATGTGTATGCCCGGCCCTCAAAATGGATGAGGGTAGAGGCAGCGGCTGAGGATTGTGCGTGGGATTCGAGCACGTAGAAGAGGTTGAGGCGCGCACTGCGCTCGCGTTGCATGAGGCTGACGGCAGAAGTGAAGATGCCTCGGAAGAGGGAGAGGTCGTAGAAGATGCTACCTTTTGCGTTGAGGTAAGCTGCTGCTCCTGCAGCGGCGGCAGCGTGGGCCGCGAGGGCGAGGGCTATAAATTGTGAGGACTGCACTCGATCTCAGAGCATCGGATTTGGGGCACCAGACTTACACATGTTGTTGTCTGGAGAAAGTTTTCAAGCGAGAGTCGGTGAGAATGATAATAAGCACATGTACTACTTTGAGTGGGAAATCAACGTAGCTCAGTTCGCACGAATATTGTACACTGCATCAAGACACGACTCAGTTACGGACAAAACGGCAAGGTCAGAAAGGGTCAAAAACTCAAAGATCAGATCAATGAAAAGGAGAAAGAGTCCATCTGATGATACGCAAGAGGAAAGAGGATAAAGCTCACTTCAGCTGTTTCCCCCCGGGAAATATGATGTATTTCAAAGAGACTTCCCGGGCTTCGGTCGGTTAACGTGGAGTTGGGGGAGCTTGCGGCATTGCATGATTGCGTCCATTGAGCCTCGGCATCTGCAGGCAATGGGCACGGACGACGTTTCTGGTACTGCCACTTGCGTCGGGGCTGCGTGGTGCTAGGTGCGGGGATGGGCAAATCCAGTTTCGGGATGACGGGGGACCAATCGCGGAGTAGTGCTTAGAGTGGTGAAGTGCTAGGTTGAATGGGGGTCGAATTGCGAGTTGCAGGTACGTAGTATTAGTTGTTTGTCCTCCTCAGTCGAGCTGTCTTGTTTGGTGAGTTGGGTGATGCGCCAGTTATGAGGAAGGTTACTATTCTCTCGGGGTAAAAGAAGTTACCGCTTGCACAGCATACGGAGTACCTGGGCAGGTATTGGTTGGTCAATCCGTTTCATAGCTGAGTTGCTGATAAGCGTAGAGGGTTTGCGGCGGCGGTGATTGAAAAAATCAAGAGCACGAATGATGGCCGCGGGCGCATTTATGATGCTTTTTCTTTTCTCTTGGTTGACATCAAGGCATTCAGCCCTGGAGCAGTGCAAGCACGCTGAACTTCCAGGCGGTTTAGTGGAGTTGTCTGCCGTTGCTTCCACCAGTGGGTCAGCATCAAAAGGGCGGCAAGACACCCATGATCCCACTCCGCGTCTGGCGGGCGGCGGCGGCAGGTGGGCAGCTCACCTAATACTCCGTACTCCGTACACAAAGCCAATTCCTTTCCGCGTCGTGTCATCCGCACCGAGCACCACCACCCACAACGCGACCAACAATGGCCGAGGGGGTAACATCACCACCGGCCTCGCAGCCCGTGCCTGCTGCAGCTGCAGGCGCCGCAAAGGGGCCCCTTCCACCAGAAAAAGCTTCCGACATTCGCAGACGAACATGGGTCGTGCTGTCCTTCTGGGTATTGGTTTTGCTAGTTGGCCTGCCCATCTGGTGGAAGACGACGACCATATACCGCGCCTCGTTGCCCTTGGACGGTATGCTGCAGTGGGCTGATGGAAAGGCCTGCCGGCCAGTCTTTCCCCTGCAGCTATCTGTCAAGGCGGATGAGCTTCAGCAGCAGGAAGCGCAGCATCTTGTGCAGCTGACGCAGCACGCTCTCGACGACCTCAACGAATTCTCGGGCCACCACCTGCGATTGCAACTTGCGTCCAAAGGTCAAGACGAAGTCGCCGCTGCGAACGACCAGGGCCTTGCCCTCACAATCAAGCTCAAGCCTGGAGAAACCACCTCGGCCGCGCTCGACCCTCACCAGGCTGCTCTCCATGTCACCTATCCCCCGCACTCGATCCCCTCCCTCAGCTCATCTTCCTCAAACCTCGCGACGTTTATCGCCAATGAACTCAGAGAGACGTTTGCAGAAGAACAGACCATCATATCGTATCTGCTTTCTGCCTCGTCTGACACGAAGCCGCGAGGCCTGAGCGCCGCGACTGCCGACGCACTCTCCAAACGAACCACACGATCGATGAAGTATTCGCCGACCTATCACATTACCTTTTCGCTGTTCACCGATGGCCCTGCTCCCAATACGTGGGATATCGAAGCCGCAGTCGACGAATACGTGAAGCCGATGCTGAATATCCTCCAGCCAATTCACAACTTTACCATCGACACCCAGGTCCAGCTTTACGCAAACCCTGGCGTGCAGTCCCAGACGCTCAACAAGGATGATTTGGCCTCGTTCATCAACGCCGCTGAGTGGCCCCTCTCGCCGTCTATCGGCGGTGCACCTACGATCAATTTCATCATCTTTGCCGGCAACCAGACGATAGGCGTTGAGTCGGAGACTTCACAGTCATGGATGATCCCCCAATGGGGCTCGGTCTATCTACTCTCACTGCCTTCTGCGACAGAGCATCTTACAAGCGAGAAACTACGCCAGCCTATGCTCACCTTTGGTGGCCATCTGCTGTCTCTGCTTGGTACCCCACAGTCGGGTTCGTTGCCTCTGCGCCTGTCTACCCTCTCGCGCATCCGCTCCGCCGACCTGCTCCTCCGGGCTTCGTCGACTCTTGGATCCCTCGCCCGTCTATCAGTTTCTTTGTCATCCATCTCCATACCCCGCAGCGTGGCGGACGGCGTGTCAAGCGCCATGAGTCACCTAGAGCAAGCTTGCGCCAATCTTGGTGGCCCGGCTGGTCTTCTACATGCCCGTCTGGCCGAGGAGGAGGCGGAGCGGGCCTTTTTTGAAAAGAGCATGGTGGGCCAGTTGTATTTTCCCGACGAGCACAAAATCGCCGTCTACTTGCCGCTGCTGGGCCCTGTATTTGTACCTCTAGTTATTGGGCTGCTCAAGGAACTAAAGATCTTTATTCAGAAAAAGAGGGAGAAGGCAGCTGCTGCCAAGGAGAAGAAGAGTCAATAATAGACGGTTGACACGCGTGAAAATGTACGGAGAATATAGGCGAGGCGCAGCATGTATCATGATACCTAGACGGAGTTTATCGAATTACTTTTCTATCCCTTTGCCACGTACACACACACCATTGTCACAATGCTTTACTTAGTGTCTCCTGGACTCACCGTAGTCAAAGTATGCACATCCATGCATCAATCACATGCTGTGAAATTTCAATGTTGCTATTCAGGGTCCAATTCGCAATTCGGGGGGCCGAGCCACACCCATGACGCTAGACTTGCAGGGGTGTAAGCTGGAGCTGTACCCGGCCGACATCAAGCTCCAGACCTTATCTGATAAAATGAAAGCGGTCCCTCACCACCTCAACAAGCGACCTTTCAACGCCACCTACAATATATCCAATTGTCTTTTATGACAAGATGCCGGTGCAATGCAGCTGCCGGAGCCCGCCCTGACGCTGACACTGCCCAGCATACACGACAGCACCGTCCTCGACTGCCGCGTCTACCATCCTCTGAACCTGTCCTCGGCGCTGTCGTCCACCGCCGCGCATTGGAAACCTAAGCATGCTGCCGTGGTGGCACACCCGTATGCGCCTCTTGGCGGGAGCTACGATGATCTCATGGTGGAGGAGATAGCCTCTCTGCTCCTGCGGAAGGGGTTCATCGTCGCGACCTTTAACTTTAGGTACTTTGTTTGTCCTCGAGACTTTGTCCATGACTTTGTGTGATGTTAATTGGAGTTTGGCAGAGGTGCAGGACATTCTGTTGGCAGGACTTCGTGGACTGCACGACCCGAAAGAGGCGACTATACCACCGTTGCCGGATTCCTGGCGTATTACATTCATCATCTAGAGCTTCCTGGCAGCGTGCCGGCCGATGCAGAGCCTCCGGTGCTGGTGCTGGCGGGCTACTCCTACGGAGCCATGATTACGGCGCAGCTGCCTCCCCTACCCGCCATGCTGGCGCAATTCGCATCCACCTCGTCGAGCTCCGAGGCAGGGCAGGTCCGTCATTTGGCGGAGACGCTGGCCACCCAGCAGCGCACGATTCTGCACAGGTGCGTTAAAGGAGGTCTCCGCGTAGGCGAGGCGGGGAGCCCGAAGAAGAGCCACGAAGGCAAGCGAAGCTTCTCGCTCGACGAGGCCGAGGAAAGGCTGAAGAGGGGAGTCCACGACCTGGTTCAGAAGACGAGGCATCCAAAGCAGCAGCAGTTTTCCCCTCGGGGGGAGCAGCGCAGCAGGTCAAGTAATAGTTCCCGGCTGGCGTCTAGCGGGAAGAGCACTACCCCCCAAGACGCCATCATGCTCTCCCCGTTGAAGGGATTCGTCATGCCCAGGCCGGCCTACCTGCTCATCTCGCCGCTCCAGGGCCTGGTGTCCAACCTGGCCACCATGTCCCGCAGCCCCGGCGACGCCGCGGCCGAGGCGAAGCTTAGGCACTGCCCGACCCTTGCCGCGTTCGGGGACAATGATGTGTTTGTGCCGGTGGGGAAGCTGAGGTCCTGGGCTGCCAAGATGGAGGGCCGAGACGGGTCGGCTTTCAAAGGCGAGGAGATTGACGGGGCGGGGCATTTCTGGGTCGAGGAGGGCGTTTTGGGGAGGATGGTGGGCAAGGTGAATGAGTTTGTCGACGAGCTGGTCAGTGAATGAAGAGAGGTATTGACGCTGATATGGTTGACTTTCACGTGAATTCCGCAGGTCTGATATTACCTGGTTATTGTAAACACGAGGCGGCTAGTCGAGTAGCTACAATAACAGTACATATCCTGCTTATTCTAGCTCGAGTCGACTGCTCGAGTAGGTGTAGAGTGTACATCTATCCGGCCCACCCCGAGCTCAGGAGACCTCAAATTGACCAAACCAACTCACTGTCCCGGGAAGAAAGCGACAGCTGGGAACATTCTTGGAGCCTTCGATACGCACCAACTCAGTTCTACGTCCATCCATCGGGCCCGAAGCATCACTGCATGAGGCGAAATAATTCCCTGGTCAAACGACAAACCAGTACAAAAAGCGTTGGAGTCACTCTCTGGGCCCAAGTCCCCTTCGACAAACCTCTGTTATGGCCATTACGTCGCTAGATAATTTTCATATTTCGGCATTGGCATCGGCTAGTCGAGTAGCCACAAGAGTATATCTATTACATCCTGCTTATTCCAACTCCAGTAATTGTGCACACACACACACAACCACAGCCAACAACCAACACAACCACAAAGACACAAGATGTCCTCAACAACGCCACCAACAGTGGGCAACATTGTTGAGGTCATCTTGCGTCTTTGTGGTTGTATTAGTTGTTGGCAGTGGTTGTGTGAGAATTGTCAAAAGTAGTGGACAATATCATTTTATTGTATTTTTTCCTAGTAGACCGTCAAGCAAACATTTGCTTTTACCACTTTGACACTTTCGTACCAAGTTGCCACCGTAGCAGTGCATCTTATGTTTCAGTTGCTTCGTCTCATCCTTCATGCCTCCGATCGTCGACGCCATTGTTTCTCACCAACCAACCCCTTGTTAAGAATGGAGTGTGAAATAGAGGGTGATATGGAGCCTATTTGGGGGTGGCAGCCATATCGCACTAGGAGACGTCGTATTGCAACAAGGCACAAACGCAACGGGCAGTGACATGACTCTGAACAAGGACGGCGCGGAAATATCTTCTAAATTATAAGGTCTCAAGGTCAACTATCCCAGGGAAGCTGAGGCTCATCTGGGAGTGGGATGAGCCATCACTTGATTCTTACCCTGAGAGACTGACCCCCGTAATGGATAATGCTCAGGCGTTGGTCCCGGAAACCCATCGCCGCACTTTGGCTTTCCCGTCTGGACCGACGAGGAGGGCGAAAGAGATGGTGCCTGCTCCGTGGTATGAGCTGCAGGCGATGAAGTGGTTAGGTTCGTGGTGGGTTGATGCCCGCTTGCCCCTCACATGTAGGCTGGTGAGGACAAAGGTTGACTAGCTCGTGGTCCATGATTTGGAAGAGAAGAAGATTGGACCGGCACAGCCATTGCGACTATTGTTTTGCTCGGGGTTGCTCGACAATCAAATGCTCGGGGTTGAAGCACCGTCGTCGGACGTCGCACAAGTGACTAACGTATTGCCTTTGCGTCCAGTTCTTTATTGGTATTGGTACATCACGTATTCGATTTGTCTACAATCATTCTTCCAAGCTTACGGAATCATCAAGGCCTTGTCCAATGACGTAACTTTAACCAGCGATAACAGAATCGTTCCTACCTACTTTATAGGTCAGCGGTAGCTATGCCTACCATCAACTCTAAACATCAAGTCTGCACCTGCCATTTGCGCCTGTGAAATGGTGAGTTGGAACTGAGGGACGAGAGAACACGTGACAGCCTATTATATAGGGATATGCAAGCAACATTGATGGAAAGAAAAACTAGAAAGAAACCTAGACCTAGGGGTGATCAATCAAGCCGCTCATTACAACTTATTCATGGTGATGAGACTGGGACTGGCAGTCGTGGTGCCAGGACTGGGGGTCGTGGTGCTGGGACTGGCGCTATTACCACCGGGGGAAAAGGTGTAGACCCATGAGCCTAGCGAAGATAGGCAGGCCAAGACACTCCCATCAGGTGCCCTCCAGACCATAATAAGTACCGAGACGACCACCAGGCCAACCGCAGTGCCAGGCGACTAGCCCAGCTCGGAGTAAGTGGCATTGATGGAGGTAGAGGTCGAGCTAGCCTCATCGTTCTTAATGCTCATCGTGGTTGTGGTCGTTGTCACGTTTTCCTCGGTTTTCGTCACGATCGTGGTAGCTTTGGCGGGCTTCACCGTAGTATTGGTAGTGACCCGAGTCGTGAGGCCTAACCAACAGTGTGTGTGCGTGTCTTTCAACGTGGGATGCCACGGTAGAGTCCACGTTAGAGGGCATGCTGGAGAAGCAGAGAACCAGCACGCAAAAGTATTCAATCATCTTTTGATTAAACGTTCAAGACACTTCCACCAATAAATCAGAAAAAAATGACGGAAGAAACCGTGGGCCACATACACGACCTTGTCGTCCTACGCAACTTGTTCTGACGGTACCCCAAACTTTGAACCAAGGTCGATGTGAAATACCGCAAGGGGTGATGAATGACGAGGGACTTTCAACCCATCGCAACGTCGATCCCGCATTAGTGTTTGTACGCTTCCCTTGGGTCACTAGTAGTTCTCTGGTGATGGTATATAAGACGAGGAATCACGCCTTGCTGTCCGCAATAGCCTTGTCCTAGTTGGTTATTGTGAGTTCTGACAGCTTGGGGGCCAGCTTGGGATCGACATGGGACTCAATGTCCTGTTGAGGAATTCTTGTGTCAGACATCTTTGTGTCATGGTTTGTGTCTCCTGGCGAATTATACTCTGCTTTGGTAAAAAGCATTTAGCAGTTATAGCGGGTATGATGATTAATTACCTGCTTTGGTCGGGTTTGTTTTTGGGGTCCTGGTCGATATGCGTCGGTTTGTCTTTTAGAGCAATCCGACAGTCGTAACATTCCGTCTGCCAGTCGGATGATCTTACAAGAATTTGGTCCATGGACATACACCAGATTTATCCCCCCGAGTATTGACCGAGACTGGACACATTTCAGACAGGCGAGCTGAGGAGGTGCATGACCAAAGAAACAAGAGAAGCAAGTCGTATAGAACGTTCAGGTACCGAGCAAGGTAGCCGAGCAGGGTTGAGAAGGTTACTCGGCATCAAAACCCCCGTAAAGCTCCTTCTCGGTGAGCTTCTCACTTTCCTCCACTTCCTTCTCTCCGGCTCCCGAGTCCAGAATGCCGAGGCCGAGCAGTCCGCCAAGTGGCTCCGGAATCCGGGTACAGGCAGCCTGCTTGCTCTGCTGGAGACGGCGCGTTGTAGAATGCAAAGCGCCGAAAGCCACTCTTGGGGAAAAAGCTTCAGTCTGGATAGCTCATCTAGGTTGTCACTTCTTTCCGCTTGCCCCCCCATTGTACTCGTATCACCGAGACGGGGGTGATGCCAATCTGCTCAAACAGGAGGACAATCGGGGGATGAGTACCATAGGGGAAAAGGCTAGAGAGATGTCCGCGAATATATATATATAACTATTCTTTGCTTATCCTGGATGCCGAGGATAACGATGGACAGCGAGTCTATAGACGGCTATACTAGAATTGATATCAAGATATAGTCGTTAATCGAAAAAAAAAAAAAAAGCATGCAGAATGTCGGTTTTTACCTCGATTTTCAAGGCTGGTTGAGACCTACGTCCAACCATCTTGCGAGCATCCTTGAATTTTCTGAACAACTGCCTCCAACGCAAGATCCTTGAGAGCATCGTTGAACCTAAGCGACTTGATATTGTCGTCGTCTTCGACTCTGTGACGCGTATGGAGAGTATCGATGGATGTTGGCACTTAATAGTCAGTACAAGACGGTACAAGATCAACATGGGACATGCTCTCAAATCTGCAATACAACATTGCAATTCTTTGGAAACGTAGCAGCAGCAGACAGTCCGGCAGGTTGGTTTGGTGCAGTGTTTTCCTCGTATGCCTCCTGTATAGCGGTCTGGTAATAGGCAAGAAGCGCGGCCTCGGCTTGTGCCAGTCGTCGTTGGGTGGTCCATGTCGCGAAATTGGGCGCATCATCGCCCAGCAGCGCACGTGTGTGCGGGCCCATTCCGCCCAGTTGTCAAAGTCGGAAACAGTCATCACCTTGGCTGGGCTGATGGTGATGTTCTCATCAAAGAAAGGGAACAGCTTGGTATCGTGCTTTCGGAGTACGCTCTGGATTGTTCGTGCCTCCGATATATCCTTGAAGTTTGCAGGCACACCAACTTCGTTTAGTGTGAATGATCACTTGATGAACTGAGGCTTTTCTAGTAGATATTTGTATGTGTAAGAATGTTGATGATTACTTACCGTGAAGAGGTAGGCTCTATTATCTCTATAGAACGGACTGAGTCGTAGCTTGACGGCTCGGCATTTGAGGTTGTCCTCTAGATGGATCAATGCAAAATAACAATGGTCGGACCTTGTCAGACGCTCCTATATGTGGAACAAGATTCGTATTCTGAGAGACATTAATGCCGGCTTCTTTTTTGACCACCGCTGGGAGCCATGGGAGATGCTAGACGGCGAGGGGTATATGGAGTATCTGAAAGGAAAAGGATGATGAAAGCAAATATTGGTAAAGACTGTCAACTGCGTCGATATCGTATGTAAGGGGCATCTTGCGGCGCTGGTTGACATTACGGAAAAAGAATTACCTTTATATTCTTTTCGGCGACACCTTCCAGTTGTTTGGATCATGTGACTGTTTACAACCTCTCGACTTCTCTTATACTGCGGCTTTGCATGGATGACGGTCGATGATAAGTGAACGAGTCACATTCTGGTGACTGCAGTGCTTTATTCCTCCAAATTACAGTGCCTTGCTGAAAAAAGATGGTTGATGCACGGCTACCAGTTCGAAGCCAACCCCTTTCAAAATCCATGACGGGTCAAGTTTTGTAATATATAGTTATTCTTTCAACGTAGGCGTCACGGTTGATGACCCCAGCAGCTGCGAGCAGAGACTGGATGCAACAAAGCATGTTAGTTGTAACGAGCCATCTGTTGCTTGACAGCAGCCTCCTCCTTCTCCTCTTGCTGCGCTTCCTCGATCCTAATCTCCAAGTCCCGACCGGCACGGAACTTGTCCATATCCATTGTCGGGACAAATAGCGGCGCCTCGGTGAAGAGATAGCGCATCTCCTCCAGCGGCCTTTTGGCCGTCTCAGGGAGGACCATCCAAAAGAAGATGGCGTTGCTAAAGTTGCAAACCTAGAAGAATCAATAATTTTTCTCAAGATGAAAAAGAGGGGGGAAAAAAAAGAAATCACTCACGATGAAGAGAATGTACCACCTCCAGCCAATACCTCCCTTCTCATCCAGCGCCACGCTAGTCGTCTGGCCAATCATTGTGTTAAACGCAAAGCTGGTCATGGTCGCGATGCTAACGCCCTTGCTCCTGGTCTTGGTATCAAAGATCTCAGCCGGGATGATCCAGCTCAGGGGCCCGCAGGTGGCGCTGAAGCTAAAGTTGTACAGCCAGGTCATGGCGATGAAGGCCCAAGCCGCGGCCCCGTTGGACGCCTCCCCCCCGTCCTCGCCAGGAGGGAACTTGGCGAGCAGGACGGTGGCGACGATGAAGGTGATGCCGTTGCCCACGTTGCCGAGTATCAGCGGCCAACGGCGGCCAGTCTTGTCGATGAAGAGCATGCATAGGAACTGGGCGACTAGGGCAATGATTGAGGAGATGGCCTGGTACCGCAGCGTCTCGTCGCCGGCGATGCCGATCTTCTTGTAGATCTCGACGGAATAGTACTGGATGGCGCTGACGCCCGTCATCTGAACGCTGCCTTGTATGGCGCAGGCGAGGAACAGTCTTCGAAAGGAGCTCTTGTCCGTGAAGAGCTGCCTGTAGCTCTTGGCCTCGTGTTCCCTCTCGACCGAGACGGAGTCGACAATCTGAGAGTACTCGGCTCGGACCCAAGTATCATTCTCGTCGCCCCTCGAGTGAAGCCTTGCCAGCGTCTTGAGACCAAGAGACTCTTTACCATTGGAAATGAGCCAGCGCGGGGATTCTGGAAAGATGAGAATGAGTAGGGCTAGGATGCCACCGGGGATGATTTGGATGCCAAGTGATAGGCGCCATTGGTTGCTGTTGTCGTCGCTGAAGCCGATGTAGGTGCCATAGGAGATCCAGGCGGCGGCGAGTGAGCCCACACCGAGCATGAATTGCTGCAGAGCCGTGATTCTGCCTCGAATGCTGGGGTGACAGAGCTCTGCCTGGTATAGGGGGACAATCATGGTAAGGAACCCGACACTAATGTTGACCCGTCAGCTTTTTCAAATGTGCTCCGCCCCTTCCCCTCCTTGATATGACACCGAGAGCCTTTTCTTTTTTTTCGTACCCAACTCCCGCGATAGTCCTCCCAGCATAGAGGTACTGGATCGTCTGGGCGGCGGTCTGCAGCGCACCCCCGACGCAGAAGATGAGGGCGCCCGCCAAGATGGTGACTTTTCGCCCAAACTTGTCGCCAGCAGGACCAGCGAGCGCAGCGCCAACAAAGGCACCTCCGGTAAAGGACGACACTACAGCTCCACTGCTAAAACGTCTTAGCTTGATATGTATGGGTTTGGTTGGTCCTTGAGAATCGATTGAACTTGCATCTTGTCTGGATCTTGGCCGAATTGCCTCTTAAAGTTCCCAGAGGCGATGGCCTCGGCAATGACACCGAGGTCATAACCAAAGAGCAGCGACCCCAGGGAGGCAAACACGCTGACCAAGAATTGATACCACTTTGGAGGGAGAGCCATGGCGTACGGGTGAGACAAGGCAGGACGGTGGAATATCTTCTTCATATTGAGGTTGTCATTGAGGTGTGCCATTGTGTCCTTTTTCAATGTGAACCATCACACACACCCTTGTCCAAACTCTTGGGGTAACCCCATGGGCACGGCACCCTCTCGGTCGAACAATGTCCCATTCGCAGCTCTATCCAGACCCCAAATGCGGAGAAATGGATTCGGGAAACTCGGTCGTTTGGCATGATTTCCGCTCGTTGGCCCTTGTATCCTCACATTTTAGGCAGCGCATGAGGGGGGAGATGTTACATCCGACTAGAAGCGGCCCAATCATGGCGATCCGTGGGTGTTAATCCAGGCCACCATTTACGGAACGTTTCCACGCGAGGTCAAGTATATTAAGTCATTGGCTCGAGTTGAAAGAATTTAGTCCAAGACTCGAGGACTGGTTCTGTTTCTTTTTTTTTTTTTTTTTTTTTTGGTTTTTTTCTTTTTTTGCTTCTTTCCCCGAACCACTTGTTGGTTTGAAACCTCTAGCTCAGCCAGAGCAATCGTGAAGATGACGACCCTCTCGAGAATAGACGACAACGAGCGTCCCAGCATCTTTGTTGACCCGGCCATCAAGGTCTCAAAGATCGAGGACAACATCTATGGAGGATTTACAGAGTATGTAGGCCAGAGGGGGTTCACAAACGTTATGAATACCCTCGCTGATTAGGAGCGCAGGCACATGGGGAGATGCATCTACGGCGGAATCTACGACCCCGGCAACCCTCTGTCAGATGAAAACGGTTTCAGAAGGGATGTCATCGAGGCAATGCAAGAGTTGAAGGTGCCTGTTGTGAGATATCCGGGCGGCAACTTTTGCGCCACCTATCATTGGATCGACGGCGTTGGCCCGAGGGAGAAGCGGCCAGCAAGGTGCGCAGACAAGAAAAGACCTGTGATGTTAGAAAAGGCTGATGTCAGGATCCAGACCTGAGCTTGCCTGGATCGGCACCGAGACGAATCAGTTTGGGACAGACGAGTTCCTCAAATGGTGCGAGCTAGTAGGCACGCAGCCATACATCTGCCTCAACTTTGGCACCGGTACACTCGACGAAGGTAAGCCACAGCATCTCCCAAAGAAAACAAAACATTATGCCAGGTCATTAAAAGAAAGGAAAATTCTCCCTCAGCTCTCGGCTGGCTCGAGTACTGCAACTCGGACCGCGACAGCTATTACGCCAACCTCCGCCGGCAAAACGGCCGCTCCGAGCCCTACGGCGTCAGGTACTGGGCCCTGGGCAACGAGGTCTGGGGCCCGTGGCAGGTCGGGCAGATGACCAAGGAGGACTACGCCAGGAAGGCCTACCAGTGGGCCAAGGCGCTCAAGCTCCTCGACCCGTCGATCCAGCTGGTGCTGTGCGGCGAGACGGGCCACAGCTCCTGGGACGCGCACGTGCTCAAGGAGTGCGTCCGGTTTGACCTGCACGGGCTCGGGGGTAGTAGCACAACGGCTAGCTTGATTGATATGCACAGTATACACATGTACACTGCCAGCAACGACCATTTGAAGAATGTCACAGGTGAGTGACTGATTTTTGATGGGAACAAGACAAGAGCTTTTCCATAGTCAACAATCAACGGAATATATGTGCTGATTGTAAGGTGGGGGAGAATAGCACCAAAGTCGGCGGAGCGAGCCATCGAAATAGCAGCAGGACTCATTGACCTAGCTCGCATCGAAAACGGTGTCCCGCCCACGGTCCCCAGGCAGAGGATCTGCTTCGACGAGTGGAACGTCTGGGACCCCGCGCGCGCCCCGGGAGAGCAAGGCGCAGAGGAAAGGTACACCCTCTCCGACGCGCTGGCCGTGGCAGTCTGGCTCAACGTCTTCGTCCGGCAGTCCAGGCACGTGGCCATGGCCAACATCGCGCAGTCGGTCAACGTCATCTCCCCGCTGATGACGACATCGAGAGGCTTGCTGAAGCAGACGACGTACTGGCCGCTGCTGCTGTTCAGCAAGTACATGCGCGGGACCACCGTGGCCGTCAACCTGAGATCGGGCGTATACGAGGGGGACACGGCGCCGGCGTGGATCAGGGGCGCCGCCGTCGACACTCCCTGGCTGGACGTCAGCGCTGCCCTCAACGACGACGGGTGGGTGAACTTGGCCGTCGTGAACATTCACGGAGAGCGTGACTTTGAGGTCGAGGTGAGGAGCCCGGCCGGGGATGTCGCCTCGTTTTCGCCTCGGGTCTTTCGAGTGACGGGGAGTGGCGTGGACGTGGTCAACACTGAGGCCAAGCAGGAGGTGGGCATTGAGGAAGTAGAGTATGCCGGGGGAAAATTCGTAACTTTTCCCAAACACTCCTTTACTCTTCTTAGATGGAAGACGGGTTGAATAAGATATTCCATAGTAAAAAAAACGCATCATTCAATTGGGTGTGTTTGTCTTGTGTTGATAAAATCTAAGCTGGTTGGGTAGGCCATCCTTTGATGATACATCATTCTACCTGCGTGTGTGTTGTCTCCAATATGCCAGTCAGACCATACGCCTAGTCTAGACCTTGACGCGTCACACGTTACTGTCCAAAGATAAGGAGAAAAAACTTCCCGAGGAAAGAACGAGTGTCGCACGCAGCCACAGGGTAGGCCACTACGAGCAGTGTCATTCTCGGTGTAAGTCGTGGTCCTCAATCTCCCAAATCGCATGCGGGGATGCGTAAAAAAAGAGCGCCACAGACGCAAAACAACAAAACCCTCCTCAACAACCTGCATGATCCAAACCCGCATCGCCCGCAGGAGCAAGAACTTGCTTCATGAAGCGCCCGGGGGCCTTTTCGAGCGACCCTTTAAGCGCCCGGCCCTTCGTCCGCAAGCGAACCCGTCAAGTACCTTTACAGTAGAGTTTCGCTGGCAGAGGTACCTCGAGGCGTTTGCGAGGTCAGGAAAGGGTAGAGCCGCTAAGCTCTAGATGGGGTTTAGACGGTTCGGGTGGATCAACTAACTTACTTACTCCGTAAACGCGCGCGTCTGGGCTTGGGGGTGGGGGATTCTTGACCAATGGAGAAGCGCCCAGCGACTCCAGCTGCCCCGATACGTCCATTCTTGCGGTACGTATCTTTTTTTTTTTGTTCCTTACCCTCCTCCCGCGCAAATAATTTTTTTTATCAAACAACCACCTGCGCACACACACACACACACTCACTCAACTTGCCGTCACCTTATCTTAGGTAGTAGTAGCAGTAGCAGTAGCAGTAACAGTAGCCATTTTTACCCCCGTCCCATCAATTTGATCCACGTATTAGGCGCTTGTTTTAGAACTTTGGCATTCTTCCCTGATCCCTCTCCTCCACAATGCGCAAAAAGGCGTCTAATGTATGCAAAATGCACATGCAACAACCCCGTCTAATTTCTTTTTTTTTCTTTGTTGACGCCCAACATGTGTTTCCCCTCGTTCCTTCCTTCCAAGTATCTTGCCTCTCCCTGCCTCTTGCCGCTAGCTACGTTATTTCGTCTACAGGAGGAAAGTGGGTGGCCCCCCCCTCTCTCCTGCCGTGACACACATTGACCCTCGATCAGTTCAAATGTCCCTACAGCCTTGCCTGAACTTAACCGCCAGCAAATTTTCCAAAATAGAGCTTCAAATCATTATTCCCAGTATATTCTAAAACAAACTCTACATTCCCCGCATAAACAAACTTCTCCCTTCCCCGTGCCTCTAGCCGTAGCGTAGCCGCTCGACCAAGGATCCTTTAGCCGCCAGAAGGGAACGCCCTTTTGCTTTCTTTTTTTTCCGCATAACGTGTCCAGCCAATATCGATCGACGCTCTGTCTCCATACTGTAGCTTTTGAGCTTTCGTATCCCCCTCCCCCCGGACCGGAAAGGTCATCGTTTCAGATTCACGAGCGGCTCGATTGTTGCGTTGGTCGTCATCTTCTCTCGACTCGTTTGAAGTCGATGGGGAAAGAGGACCGGGCTTCGGGTCTGGAGTATATCAAGCTCATGTCCCGTCCTGGCGGCCAGGTTAACTTTCTTTCCTTCTCCAGTATCAAACCGACAAACATCAGCCAAACAATCTCTTTTGTCAAAGGAGGGGATCAAGCTTGTTTCTTTCCTCTTTTCCTTTTTTGCCTTTTATTTCCTTGATTGGGTTTTTTCTATTTCCTATCTCGGTTTTATTTTTCCGTCTCCTCTTCCATCTTATTACTGCAGCAGCAGCAGCATTTCTTGCATCTAGTACTTACCTTGTGGATACTCCCCTCTCTCCCAAAAAGGAGTTCATCTCTCTATTCGGTCGACTGGTTCTTCCCATTTTCTGCTTGCAATTTTGTACACACAACCCTTTTTTTTGCAGGGGTTCGTTTCGGTCTTCCCTTTCGTCGCTGTACGTCGTTCATCTGCAGGCTCCGCCAGGCCTTCTCTTGTGCCCGGCCTTTCGCCCCCTACCAAGTTTCCGCCACAGACAAGCAAGCACCTAATATCCCACCCGTCTTATTTACCCTTTTTTCTATTCCCATTTCAATTTGGTGGAGAATAACACCTTCATCCTGAGACACAACTCTCTCTCTCTCTCTCCTGGACACCGCCAGTCCAAGGAACATTAGTCGCCACGTCTTTGATACATACCCTTGGAGTGTTTCATTTTTCTTTCCTCTCTGCTCTCTAATCATTCTTTCTCTTTCACTCTCTCCACTGTCCCGTCTGTTCACCTTTGGGGGAGCCAGTAAGCAAAAGAAAATGACTAGACACACGCGTTCCGTCAGCTCCTCTGGGCATCAGTACCCATCAGGTCAGCAGGACATCCCAATCGCGGCGTCCACAATGATGCACCATCAACGCATGAGCATGCCTGATGCTGCTGCTGCTGCTGCCGCCGCCGCCTACTACGTACCCTCCAACGTCTCACAGTTCCAACTTGCTCCCGAACCCCAGCAACAGCAGCAGCAGCAGGAGGCAGCACATCATCATCATCATCACCAGCAGCAGCAGCAGCATCAATCACTGGCGGGCTATGAATCCATGTACTTGCCCACAACCGTTGTCCTTCCCCCGACGCCCACCCACAGGCCCAGCTCCGGGGCCTGGTCGCCGCAGGACGATCAGCAGCTGCTGCAGGCCCGGGCCCAGGGCCTCAACTGGAACCAGATCAAGAACACCTACTTCTCGGCCAAGACGTCCAACGCCTGCCGGAAGCGCCACGAGCGCCTCGCCGAGCGTCGTGACTCGGACGAGTGGGACAACCGGAAGCTCCAGCGCCTGGCCAAGGAGTACATGTCCATGCGAAAGGAGATTTGGACTGAGCTTGCTAACCGTACGGGTGAGAAGTGGAACGTTGTGGAACAAAAGGTATGTATAATATGAAATGAACTTTAACTTATACTTGCCCTGTTTTTTTTTCCTTTTTTCTTTCTTTCTTCTCTTTTTTTCTTCCTTTTCTTTTTCTAGTCTTTTTTCCCATCTAATCTTCTTTATACACCTCGACGCTAATCAGGTTATATGTATAGTGCATGTCCAACGGCCTCAAGAACCTCCAAAGCGCAGCTCGCACCGCCTCGCGTCACGATCGCCTCCGCAACCAGGCCGACCCCTCTGGGTTCTCAGGGTATGACGATGACAGCGGCATTTCCGGCATCGGCCTGACACCCGTTGATGAGTTAGACGCGTCCTACAGTAGCCCCGAGACGCCGGCGAGCGGCCACTCCTCGTCCTCGCACCACGCAACCCTCTCCACCTCTTCGAGCGCCACCTCCGCCGGGTACCACTCGCACCATCAGCATCACCATAATCATCACCAGCATCAACAGCAGCAGCTCCACCACCAGCAGTTGCAATCAAATATGCATATGCAGGTCCTCGCCGGGACGGGTGGTCATGCCATGACATACGGGTCCGCATACAATAACAACAACTCGCACCATGGGTACTCTTCCAGCATCAGCTCATCAGCCAGTGGCCAGCACGGCTACCCAGGCCAGATCAACAGCCAAAGCCCAAGTCCCTACCTCACGGGCCAGCGCCTCCCCAGCGTTGACATGAACATCGGAGCCCTCATCAACCAACCCGGAAACAGAGGCGCATAAAGGGGGGTGACTTGACTCCTTTTTTGGCTGCTTTCTCGACACTCGCTTTCACGACTTCTTCTTCTTCTTCTTCTTCTTTTTATATGACTTGGTTTGGCCAAGAAACTTGGATTAGTTATAACTTGGGCTTTTTTTTTATTGCTGAATGGACATATCCCCCTGGCGTTTGGCGTTTTGTCTTAACCGGGTCTATTACCCTCGATGAACGATTAGGACCAAGAGGCAACGGGACAGGACAATAAGCGAGAGGGGAAATTTTTTGGGATTTTTTCATGACTTTAATCGATCTTTGACCTGATTTTTGTTTTGGGCATGGACAACTTGAGATCACACACACACACAGAGACAACACACGATGGAATATGGATGTTGCTGGTGCTATTGCTCCATATACCTACATATCGACGACATAGAACGGCCTTGGATGGCGTTTAATTATATTACTTGGCGAAATTGAGAATATTTTTTGCTTTATTGAAATATTTGTCTGTAAAGATGATCATGATCATGGCGTATTTTGATAATCCTGAACATTTTCATTTCCGTCTCATGCCAAAGAACATCCACCATGTGCTGGATATAACACAGTAAATATCGTACAAAAGTTCATGATATAGCTATACAACATGGGTCATCAACTTTCTGCGTCCTTCTCCGCGACCTTGTCTGCCGTCATGGTCGCCATCTCCCCCAGCTCCTCATCCTCCCACTCGCCGTCGTCCGATCCGGTGACGGCTCTCCAAGCCCTCTCCCACATACCCTGCTTATGCAGGAGCGCCAGAATCATGAACCCGGGCAAATGCCACACGCTCGCCCAGAACAGCCCTCTCGCTGACCCGCCGTGGCCTTCCTTCTTCCAGAAACGGACGGCCTCTCGCGCGAGCCAAAAGTTGATGGGCGCACTAGTGGCGATGAATGCCCAAGATGTCACCCCGGCAGCGCAGAGCGCCAGAGCTAGGGGGGTGAAGACGAGGCTGTATCTCAAGGCCACGCGGGCATTCCTCTCCGGGTTCGTCCACGCCAGCATGCGCAGACCCGCCGCCTTGTATTCTTCTCGGATAGGCCAGCTCAGCGCCATGAAGTGAGGAAACTGCCAGGCAAATAGCAACCCCGCCATGAGCCATCCGCCAATTGATGACCCGTCACTGGCGAACAGGAGCTCGCGCCAGGTGCCGTCCCTGGTGGCAGCTTCACCAGCCGCAGCAGCCCATCCCATTAGAGGGGGGATTCCTCCCACCACGGCGCCCACCCATGTGTTGAACGCAGTAACGGCCTTGAGAGGCGTGTAGACTCCAGCGTAGAGAGCAATGTTGGCAAAGCCCAGGCCGGAAACGGTGGGATTGACGCCAAAGTACAGAGCCCCCACACCCGTCGCGCCGGCTAAAATGCCAAAAAGGATGGCGCTCCTCGTAGATATGAGCCTTCTGACCAACGGCCTGTTCCTCGTCCGGGTCATCTTGGCGTCCGTCTTGGGCTCGTACAGCATATTGAACGTATTTGCGCTCGCCGAACACAACGCTGTCCCCGTCGTCAAAAATAATAACGTCAATGGGCTCAGACTCGGCGTCTCGGTCATGCTGGGGGTGAGCATCTCAGGCACTGGATATAGCGCATACGGCGCCATGGCCGTGAGGACTACGAGAACCGTGAGCCGCGGTTTCGTGAGCGATAGAAAGGCGGAAAGGTTTCGGCGGAGGGAGTCTTTTGGCTGCGAAGCGGCAACCGTCGAGAGGATCGAGGAGGCGTCGGCAGGGAGGGGCTTCTCGGCCGCTTGCTCCTCGACCTTGCGGGCTCGGCGCCTCCGGTGAGGTGGTAACGATGATATGGGCTGCGGGGATTCGGCCAATTGAGCAGAAGTCGGCGGCGCATCTCCCGTATTTGTGGTCGAGGCTGTACTTGTAGAGGATGAGGATGAGGAGGACCTAGGACGGACGACCGAGTCGAGGCAGTTTGAGCTGGAAAAGAGGCGATTCGACAGGAAGAACACCTGCCCCTTTGTATGCGTAGCTGTCGGATTCCCAGCTGCCGTGGCAAAACATCTTCGAATCCGGCATAGATTATGGCTGTAGATTGCGCTCGTCCGCTGCGGCGAGAGTACGGCTTGGAGCTCCGGCGAGCGGAGGCCGATCCGTGTAGGTCGCATTGCTGGCTACCGTTGCGCATGCAGGCGCAAAATATGGAGAGGCGTCGGATTTCATGCCATTGCCCACCCCGTGTTTTTGACTGGTGCGCCGTCGGCGGGGTCGAGATTTGCTGCGAGCGAAGCAGGTCGTGATGGAGTTCCGCTTGTGGATTTCTAGATTTCGTTTTGCCCGTTGGAGATTTGCTCTCCCGTCATTCGGCCGTCGGAAAGTTCCGCCAGTGGGTCACGTGCATCCCATCGGAATCACCAGCATGAAACTCAAGACCCATTTTCAAGACATGACATGCATGGTACGTCGTGTGTCACTGGCCAATGAAACTCATGTAGATTTCTGTAAAGTCATTGAGGCGATAAAAATCATGTCAATCGTATTCGACTTTTATATTGCTAGACGTATTGGTAATCTATACATACCTCGGCGAGAAACATCGGTCTCGACAGCTCGAGATTGCTCGCAATGGGCTCACATAAAAAAATTCCATTTATAAATATGAAAAAATAAGCAAGTCATATAGCCTATCTGACTCTTGAAAAGCGTGCAATGGAGCGTGCTGCTTCATATAGAAGCATAATATGTGATCAAACGTTGGTATACAGCCGGACAATGCCTTGTTCGCAAGAGTTCTGCCTTGTCATCATCTCTGTGCTGGACGGCGATATCAAAGGGCGTCTGACCAAGCCCATTTTGAAGATTTAGGTTAGTCCCGAGAACTTCAAGCGTCGACTGGATGCAACTTTCTTCAACAGCTAAACATAACGGCGAGCTGGCCCTCCCGCCAGAAGGCACATTGAATATTGTCTAATCGACACAGTATAGTCGCCGTGCATCAACGTTCGTCTGCTATGGCTAGTAGGATGTATAGATAGGATGTCGTTTATTTGAGCGTCGATTCGTGGTCGCTGCGAAAGATTGGCAGTGGGGGATCGCACCGTCGTACGAGTTCATCCTTGTTCGGGTGTCCTTAAAGAAAAGTGGACGTGATCGAAGAAGCAATCAGCGAATACTGGCTGCGTAAATGTGTCGATGCACCACCAATTGGAAGAGGATCTTGGACACAAATAAGTGGGTTCGCTAGGCGGGCAAGACAAGCAGAGAGATAGAGAGAAAGAGAGAGAGAGAGAAAGCATGGACAATGTTTCATCCAATATCTCACAGGGCAGCAACTTCCCAGACCAACCCGATTGTACTTTCATGCCCGATGACCTCATCAGCTTGCATCAAGAGTTGGTTGGTCACGTGGTTGTTGCTTTGACGGGGAAAGAGCAATTGTCGCGTCGAAGAAAGAAAAGAAAGTAATTAATTTCCTGGACAACTACTACTACTAATTGATAACCCCCATATCGACCTGCGCTTCTCTTTAACAATCTACGCGTGCGATGGCTTCAAGTGGGCGAAATTCAATTATAAGATGACGGGCGTGTCGGCTCAGATGGTTTGTGTACACTCTACCAACTTCCCGTTGATGGACATAACATGATCATCTTATTAATTATTATCTTCTGCAGGGTTCAAAACTTCCCATACGTCTTCTTTATCGCTATCGTCGGACTCACTATAGTCCTCCTCCTCCCCGGCCGAACCATGATATAGGTCGCACCACTCGTCGCTGATCCTATCGCTAGCATCGTCGCCATCATCATCTTCGGTAGCAGTTGAATCGATGGGGTCGAGATGACCGCATGCTTTAGCTAGAAGGTCCAGTATGAGGCGACGTGTTTCTTGCCGTGCTATACTCTCACCCGAGAGAAGGTTAAGAGTTTTTTGGATCTTGGGCCACCAATACTTTTCCTCCCCTAAGTCCAAATCGCATACTGCCCTCGCCAATTCCAGAGCTGTTCTGTTCCTTCGATCAAGTGAAGAGAGATTGATGCGGGGTTGACTCAACAACAACCTGATCACATCGATATGGCCGCCCAGTACTGCCGAGTGAAGAGGCGTGAGTCCGTCCTTGTCGGGCTCATTAATGTTCACATTTTCCGCCGATAGCAACAGCTCGACGATTTCCAAGCGCCCCTTTTCTGCTGCCATATCGAACGCGGTTTGTCCTCTGTTGTCGGGCAAATTGACCTTGATGTCCGGCGCCGTGAGTAAAAGGGAGATGACGTTTGCATCACCAACCTCGACAGTCTGAATGAGAGGTGTCCGGCCGTAGTACCGGCATTGCATGTTTATATCCCTCCCTGGCGTGTCAAGGAGCAGAGATATAGCCTTGCATCGATTAGGTACTCGAGGAAATGAGCAGGCAATCTCTAGCGTTGTACGACCCCTTTTGTTCCTTCGATTGACCTCTGCGCCTGCTTTGAGCAGAAGTCTGAACATATTCTCGCGGCCGCTCCACAAGGCCGATTCCAGAAGGGACAGCTCATCGTCGCCTCGGAAGTTAACATCGATTCCTGGCACTGTTAAAAGATGCTCGGCCACATTTGGGTGTCTAGCCTTGATTGATATCGCCAAAGGCGAGCAACCGTCACGTTCGTCTGCCAAGTTCAACGCTTGACCGCCGGCGGATTTGTTGAAAAGAACCTTGACGGTTTCAAGTTTCCCTAAAGAGCTTGCCCACCACAGTGAAGTGCGATTGTCGACGTCCTGCTCATCGTAAGCGGTGAAGCCCAAGGAGAGCAAGGCCCCAAGGATGTCTTCTTTCCCTTCTTGTATCGCCAGAGTCAGTAATGTCTGCCCTTTGAAGTCTAGACGGTTGACATCAAGCTGGTGGCATAGTGGTGATTTGAGGATCGCGTGGACATCGGACAGTCTTTGACGCTTGATTGCTGCAATCAACTGTGGTCGTATTGGAAAGTTGATATTTGATAGCTCGGGAGAGCCGATATCGCCGCGTGCTTTCAGTAATTTCAGCAATCCCATATAGCCCAAGTCGGACGCCCAGCGGACCAAGGATATCTGCCTGGTGTCTGTTGTGACAAAAGGGCCAGCAGACTCAAGCTCCAGTAAAATGTCGCTGGCATGCGAAAGGAATTCTTCTTGGCGCAGCAAAGCCTGGACGGTCTGCACGTCACCATTCCTCAATGCAGTGAATAACGGATAGCCCCATGTCCCTCCGCGCAGTGTCAGAGGTTCTCGCGGCAAGGCTCGTATCATATTTGCGCATCCTTGGTGAACAAGGATAAAATTCAGCCTGCTGTGCTTGGGAATTGCCTCCCCGTCCGCGGGGAGAATGCTATGTAGATAGTTGAAGAGGTCAGCCCACTCTTTCGAATCGAACGAATTGAGGAAGTCCGTCTGTGACATTGAAGTGCAGGCAATATTGGCATGAAACAAGACTGAGGAAACTGCATACGGAAGAAACAGACATTCGGACAGGGTGAGTCTTTTCTCTCCCAGCGAGAGTTCATGTGAGGCATTGTGATGCACGAGTATTTTTCTGAGTCTGGGCCTTTGAATTGCAATATACTTGTGGCAACACTGCTTCAACATGTCATGGCTCACAGAACGAAGGTCTTTCTGCTGAAAGTCGGGCCACAATTCTTCCAGGGCTCCGTCTTTGATTAGAAAATCTCTAACAGATTCATGTATGAACTGGACCGTGTGGTCATTCGTCTTTGTGATCTCAAGGAGCCCCTTTGAACAACTGGAGACAAAGGCCGTGATAAGGCCAAAGTCAAGTTGATCTTGAGACAGCATCAACTCATCCGCGGTAGCGTCAATTTGAAGGAGCATAGCATGGTAGAACTCGCCGAAACCCAAAGGTCGTTTTGCAAAAAGAGCCCACTGCAGGCAAAGCAACAATTGGTCCACGTCTTCTTTATCCTTTGTCAGGATCTTCTTGAAGAGGTCGCCCAGCTTGGTCGGTATTTCATCAAGCTTCCGCTTGATGTTGTATATGCGCCCGTTGTCGAGCTCTTTGTTGAGAATATCGACGACCATGGCTGCCCATAGAAAGATTCCGGACGCCTTTTCAATAATTTCCGGAATGACAAAGGCTGCCTTCTGCCTCAGGTTCCTGGCAACATAACGTTCCAAATCCCTACGGTGGCCTGGCTGCTCTTGGAGAATCAGTTTCAGCCCGCGATCGAGGGAAGTGACGGGATATGGTCTGCTGGAAAAGCAAGTCGAGAATCGAACACCGTTTGCAGCTGCATAATCTCCGAGTTCCTCGAAATCAGTAATCATATTGCGCGCCTGGGCCTCCTCGCATTCATCAAGGGCATCGATGAAGCAGGTGATGATTCGGTCCCCGAGGAGTAAAACAACGTCGAGAAAAAGTCGACCGATTACCTCTTTAGTCCACTCGATATTTCTAATATCTATGCTCTCGGCCGCTTCTGTGAGGTCCGGAAACGCCTCAAAAAGCTGTATCAACAATGCCTTGTACATGCCAACAATGGTTCTTTCAACTTCGGCGCCTCGAGCATTGAAGAAGAATGAGATAGCCTTGCCATACACGGACGGATGATTTACAGCTTTTGCGTATGCGAAGCTCATCAAGGTTGATTTGCCCGTGCCAGCTTTGCCGTTGATCCAGAGAAATCCACGATGCTGTGTATATAGATGGGGATCCAGCCACGATACATAACTTGGATGCTTTACTATCCATTCGCATGTTTGAAAAGAGGGGGGTTTGATGTTTAGTCTTCGATGGTGAATCTCATCAAAGTGCAGGGCAGCAATCAATTCTTTCTTCCTCTTCAGGACTTTTTGAGACTCCCCTTATCAGCTGTTAATTTTTTCCGCGTAAGAAAATGCTCTGCAAACGAGAAAGCTTACCAATTGTTGAGTCTAGCTGAGACTTTGTACCTCTTTTTGTCTTACGCGACGCAATTCCAGGAATCGACTCAAGCAAGGCTTTTGCGTAGGCGGCAGCGACAGCCGATGCATACCTCTGCCAGTTTTTGGATTTGTGAGAGTCCGAATAATCGCAGATGCCACGAATCACGAGGCAGGGGAAGTGATCAATGAGACCTGCGGCTTCCATCTCAAAGCACACGGCGTCTATCTCACGAGCGATGCCATCCCTGACTTTGGCATGCTTTATGACGCGGTTCCCTGAAGCAATGTTGCCATGATGAATCCGAGGCTCTTCATCGAGCCTCGATGAGCGCAATATGATTCGGGATGAATCACAATGGCGGCAGTCGCTGCGGCGTGAATCACGATGTTCGTATTCTGGGTCAAAGAGCCGGTCGTCACCCCGTCCAGGATTTCCGTACTCCGACGTCAGTTTAGCCTGCTTTATGAGCCCGCAGACGGTAGCAGATAGCCTGATTGGCTTCGTGTCGTGCCTTGAGCGAAGCCTCGACAACGCATTGAGCACGCTTGGCGGAGGCCGCGTCCGCAAACCCGTTCGTTCGAACTGCCCGTCGTGTAGTTCCTTGCCGAGATCATATTGCGTCACGGTTTTGCCTACCACGACATCTCCAAGCCTGACATCGTGCGAACCGGGCACGCCACCTCCAATCCCTACCATGAGCCTGGTCTGGACTGAAGGGAAGCTCCGTTGCATATCTCTCGCGAGCGCTGCTGCATTATTAGTGCCATAATTGTCGGACGGCAAACACGCGATGACGACGTTGTGGTCTGAGATACGACCCAACGTATAAGCGTTTTGATCTTGCTCGGGTAAAGGCAAATGGCCATGAATCTCGTCCAGCATCGCCTCGGCCGCTGTGCGCTCGATGTAAAGGGCGCACACCCACCCTACGCTATAGTCCTTGTGTGATAGGCGCCTCCGATGTTGAGGACCCTCCATGGTGATTCCGATTAGAATCCAGGTAAAGACAGACAAGAAGGCAATAACGTTCTCAAGCACTGATGTTGTAAGAAACGTAACGATGATACGCAGTATAAGTCAAACGCGTGTAGAGAAAGTAAGTTGATGTCTTTTTTTTCCTCTTTTTTCCTCTTTTTTTCTTGGTATTCTTCTATGGAAGAACAGCCAAACGCGAGGGAAAGGCGGTCTAGACAGGTGCGCCTTGTCTGGTGCTGCGCCTCCAAATGTGCATACACCATTGTCTCACCATTTACACGCTTAGCATGCAGCTGGGTTGAAGTCACTATCACACTGCCCGAAGGTGGTTCAAACGTAAAACGCGATTAAAAGCACACAGGAAATTTCAGATGTGCAAGAGACAAGCTTTGCCTATACAAAAATAATACAGGGACAAATGAGCAAGCTTACCTGAGGTTGCTGATGGCGTACATTCCTTTTTGCACATGCTGCGGTATTACGTTGCACGCATCCTGCTCAGTAGTGCGGCCTGAGAAGCGGCCCTAGTCACACATCCTACAGCAGCTCATCTTCGCAATCACTGTTGGCAATTCATCATACCAGGGCTAGTTCGTCCGAAGGCTGCCTCTTAACCAAAACAGCCTAGTATATACAGTTGATTTTATGAAAGCAAAAGTAAGACTGGGATAGACCTATTATTCCATAAAAAGCTATCGCTAATTTGATTATAGCTAGTCGAGATGAACTCCTTACTCTGTGAGTACGTATCATCATCACGCCCGCTCGACGCTCGCAGGGGAGCTTCCACCATTCATCATTTAAACCAACAAACGTTGGCAATCGATACCAGTTATTTCATCAAGATGACGAAGAGAAAGACTTGTACCTCTTGTCTTGACGACGCTGCGACAGAAGAGGCATACCTCATCGACGACATCCTTATCAAAGATGACCTCGGCAAGGCTAAGACGTTCAGAAACTGCATCTGACTGCATCGACAAAGGGTGACCACTCCTCGCGTCTAAAAGCTTGCCTGGGTATTATCGAAGTCAAAACCCCTACAAGACCTCGAGAAAGATTCCCACCGATACTAAGGGAGGCCTGTTGAAGCCAATTGCAAACGACAAATTTCGACTTGGGTGCATCCAAATATACGGCCAATGAGGGCCTCAAGAGTGGTATAGACCTCGCTACCAAATTGCTGTGCTTGTGATTCTGCTTCGGTACACCGGGGCGATGCGCACACTTTCCGGTGCTATAAGTGCCGCGCGGGACCTTGACGAGCATAAGGGGTTTAAAATTCAAAGCCGCGTAGTAAGTCAGAAGAACTTGCAAAGTGACACCAATGTTACGTGCAGCGTCGATTTTTTATAAAGACTAACTAAAAAGATTGCCTTTTTTGCCGTGAGGCATGTTGCCGATCACAATAGCTTTATGCGAAAAGGAGCTGTTGGCCTTGTTTAACGGCTTTTGACATATCAGTCACAACATTGACAACAGCTCTGAGCAGAAATAAAAATCACGGCTCCTCCTCGACAGCATTGTATTACGCGAGGTTCAAGTTGCATGCAGGTACATTGTCTCTGCCAGCAGATAACTTGTCTATACGCATGTATCCAAAGATTTCCATCCGAAAATGCCCCTTAATCTGTCAGTCAAAGACAAAAACTGTCCATTCGATATGAATAACTGAACCTGGTAGTTCAAGTCACCAGCACCATTCATCATTCAAGACAAAAGCCTTTGTTCTCTCGTCGAGGAGATATGGGGGTGCCGCCGCTTCGTGTTTGCTTCGACTCCAACATGCCCCCTTTAGCTCTTCCAGCCTCTTCCTTTAGAGCCGGTTTCAGAAGAACTACCAGAAAGGCTTCGATCAGTGATTTATCCGAAAAGCCAAAATCTGTTCTGGAACGTACACAGCTGGGCGATGCCCGCCTATTCGCAAAAAATCAGAAAAGGGGCAACAAAGAAACCTCGTCCATCGCGACCACCACATCAATATGTTAGCGTCACTTGCTAATAATAGGTGGTGTACAACTTGATAAGTCACCAGAACAGTTCAACAAAGAGAAGACGACTTTCAGCCGCATCCAGGGCATCACCACCGTGAGGTTTTTGTAGCTTCAATCATGTTCAAGCCAAGCTCGGACCACGCCTGGCTCATGTTCGACTGAAGGGAGCATGTTTTCCTTGTTGATGTTTGCCTATTCAGCACCTGGGCTACTGGTCAAGTATTGTGGTTCAATGAGACTTCTTACAAGGCGGTTTCAACATAAAAGGGTAGTTTCCCAAAGTCATGCCCCCGTGATCATCTCTTGCTTAATTGTTTGTGCCCTCCCGCTCAATACAGGTTACAGATACGCTCTTTACAGTAACAACTCCTCCCATCTTTCAGACTTATCCTTTCTTTGCCCTTTCTATCTTCTAATACTAGAAGCATTTTCACTTGTACCGGCGTAATCAACCCACCATGATTCCCGATATTGCCGCCCTGGGGGAGAACCGGTACCCCACCTACATCACCCACGCGCAGGCCGAGAACAGGGTCAACTGTTTCTACAATCCGTCCGATCCGCTGGACGCTGTCCACGCCGTCTTCGCGAAGCTCGTTGCCAACCCCCGCATCAGCACCGACCGCATCCTCAAGACGTACTTTTCCAAGCGCGAGGCAGACAAGTTCTGGACCTCGGACAAGGAAGACGTCCAGGCCGCCCAAGAACAGGCTACAAGGGCTTACCGCATACACCTTGCCGAGGCCATACCCCCGTTCACCGACGATGTGGCTACGAAGCTCACCTGGCTATACGTTGGAAGAGCTGTGGAGCCCGAGGATCCTGAGGACCCGCGGCATAAAGGGGCAGAGTTTGATGAACTCATCGAGCTCCATGGGGACCAAGACACTTGTCTCTGGGACCCGACGGATTACGAATTCAAATCTTTGTTCAGAGCAATTATAAAGCTTCTGTCGACAGATGCACGCGAACGTGTATACTTCGTTCTGACCAAGGACGACCCAAGCAACGATGACGTCCAGTCCATTCCATCATCGATTTCGCCCCAAGACACGGCCGAGGGCATGTCAGTTCATGTGATGAATTTTGTTTGGGCGGAAAGAAGTAACCCAAAAAAGATTGGTGGCAAACCTGTCAATCGTCATGCCAACGACTGTTTGTGGACTATTCTTAGGGCTGATCCCCCTCAGGTGCCCCTTACACGGGACGACTTCACGAAAGCGTTGGAGGCGTTGCGAGCAACTACTGCGGCGCAGGTACAGCAGGAAGCCCCCGCGGCCGAAGAGATACCTGAGCAGCCTCAACAGCAAGGCGTTTCTGTAGATGAACCTACACTTCCTGGACTGGATCAACATGCAGATCCATCCACGCCTCCCGAGGTTGGCGACGTGAGCTCCGGACTTTTCGTGTCTAGCCATTCTCACATCGAAGAAGACGATACCAGCAATACCATCGCTGGAGAAGGCGTCAATGTCGACGCCGGCGATGGTGACAATGTCACGCATGCAGATGGCGAGCCTAATGCTGAGGAGGGGCAGCAGAACAAGACGGGTGGCGACAGTTCAAACGCTCCAGTTGACAATAGCGCCAACGCTTCAGGGGCCAGCAACTCCAGCAACAACCAGCAAGGCAACGATGCCAATCCCACAGGATGTCTCAAGCCTGGTGGAGGCTACGCCCAAGGAAAAGCCCGCAGACGCTGCGCCTGCCCCTTTTGCGGGATCCCATCATATGCCAACATGACCGACTACGAGCGACGCAGGCATCTTCTGAGGCATCGCCAGCTCATCTTCAGGGAAGCTCGCGGCAGATGCGAAGGCAGTGATACCGAAGGCAATGAGCGTTGGTTGTTTCCCTCCGGTATCAACTCTGACCAAGCTGAGGGCAACCTACTCGCCGACGATTCATCCTCGGAAAGATGCCCATACTTTTACAGCTGCGGCATGCTTGTTCATCTTGCCACCGAGGAGCAGCTTCGTCGACACTTTGTCGAGTGTCACCCACCTCAGCCGGATGATGTGCCAGACCAGACCGCCGTGGCAACAGGTGGAACGCCAGGTGACACTGCTCAACAGGCCGGTCCCAGCACCGCTCAGGATGCTTCAAGAGAGACTAGGAGGTCAGCCAGGACAGGAGTGCAGGCAGAGGCACCAGCCGCGGCCGAGGATGCGCCTGGCGGCTCCGAGGGCAGCAAGAAGCAAACCAAGAAGAAGGCAGCCAGCGCAAAGTCCGCCGATGCGCCAGCTGAACAGGCAGATGAAGATGCCGATGAGCCAATCACACCGGACAGGACTTCATCCAGGAAAATCAAAAAAGGGGATACCTGCTCGCGCTGCCTTAGGACCATGCCGCACAAGAAGGCAATCTCTACAGATCCTTCGGCTGAGCATCAGATGCTGGTAAGTTTTTTTCAAAAGATTATGCATGTATCCTGAAGTAGAGATCAGTTCGCTAACCAATATACTTTCACAGGAACACTGCAGCAAAAGACGAAGCTGCAGGATCCCCAACGTTGCGGGCAACATTGGAGATGGGCTACCCAACCAAAGCGGCTGGATTCAGGAGCGCGTTATCAAAGCGCACTACAAGGAAGGAGTCAAGAAGTTGAGAGATAGCATAAGGGAGAGGTTGGGCCCCGAGTATGCAAAGACGATGTGGCCGACGGACGGTGAAATCTCCCAAGGTCCCAACACCGCCCGATGGGCCCGGGATCCAAACCACGAAGACAACAAGGAGGAGCTTTGGGGTAAACCCTGGCCGCCCTCGAATTCAGCAGATGCCAACAGTGGTGATGACGGCGATCACGGCGATCACGGCGACGATGCCGCACCCGGCGGAGACCAACCTCCCGCCGCCCCTGCT
The DNA here is from genome assembly GCA_003012115.1 of Trichothecium sympodiale. Classification (NCBI taxonomy): domain Eukaryota; kingdom Fungi; phylum Ascomycota; class Sordariomycetes; order Hypocreales; genus Trichothecium; species Trichothecium sympodiale. Next base: position 131,283 of record PXOB01000071.1, on the reverse strand, counting down.
CCTGCTCCTGCTCCTGCTCCTGCTCCTGCTCCTGCTCCTGCCCCCCCGAGACCTCGCAAGCCGCTCCCTACGCGGAGGCCATCGCCCAAGTCAAGGTCAGCTCCCAAATCCACGGGCAGACCCTTGACAGCCTGGCAACGCCCGTCCCCCGGTCCATCTGCCGCCGCCGCCGGTCCCTCCTCTGGTGCATCCGCTGGTCCCTCCGCCGCCGCCGGTCCGTCGTCCGCGAGGACAGTCGAGCAAGACGACGACGAGCCCGCTTCGCTGCCAGTCTATCCAGATTTCGGCCCGCATCTGGGCCCGGAGGTGGCCGCTATCGAAGCCCGTCCAGGACTCTGGCCGTCTCAGAGGATATCAGCAATGGTTGAATTATTTTCGTAAGTCCCCCCACATAACAAACAAACAAGAAAAGAAAAGAAAATCCCCCCTATCCTACCTAGTATCTTACATAGTTTCCCAAGACCTTGATGCTAACAAATTGTTCTAAACAGAGGCTTGTTACCTAGTTCCAGACCACAGATTCCTTCCGAATTGTTCACGCGTTCCCAGACATCCGTCGAACAAACGCCCGTCGACCAAACGCCTGTCGAGGGCCCCTCTGAAGAAGAGCAAGTCCAGGAGGAAGAAGCATCGAAGAAGACAAAGGGAAAGGGCAAGGCAGTTGCCAAGAAACCCGCCAGCAAGGCCAAGAAACCCGCCGCAAAGCCTGCTACCGCCGCCGGCACCAAACGCAAGGCGACGGCTTCTTCTTCTTCCGCAGCAGCACAGCAAGAAGATAATGAAGATGAAGAAGAGGACGCAGCAGATGAGGAGCCTCCGAAGAAGAAGAGCAAGGGCAAGTCTACTGCGGCCAAGAAGCCTGCAGCCAAGAAGCCCGCGGCAAAGAAGCCCGCGGCAAAGAAAGGCTCACAGGCTCAGCCCGCAGCTGCCACTCAGCAAATCATCCCCCCTTCAGCCGAGCTTTCCCCCCTGAATCGAGGGAGGAATCAACCCAAAGGCACCACCGTCGTCGGTGGAAGGTCGCTGAGGCAGCGAAAGTAGTAGAAGAGTAAAGTGGCTTTGGATCGGCTTCCGCGTTTTTTGCTTATTAGTTTTGTATGGATTGGCTTCAACTTGCTGGGATAGATTCTGATTTTTGTCCTTGTTTTTTTCATTATATGCGAGAACGAACTTGTTTGGGAATAGATTCGAGTCTGTAAGGAGTCTCTCTTAGGTATTTGGCTTTCTTGGGGTTTCTTACAATGCCATGCAATTACATCTTAATCCTTCATCATTCCTTGTGCGTATTCTCGAGTGCAAGTAAAGGCGTGAAACATTAGCGACAACGTTCTGTTAAAAAGATTCTTCTGCCATTACAATATAATAAGCACTCGCTTGTGGCGGCAATATGCTGATTGTATCGCTGAAAAGCTCTCTATTACCGGGACAAGACCGTCTCTCCAAGTAGTTCTATCACGCTGCCATCCCAGAATCCCGATCCCATATACACCGAAACGAGTAGATTCCCCTTCTAGATCGCAAACGCCGCCCACTATAGACTCTCAATAGCCCTAAGAAGAACATCCATACCTCCTTTCCCGAAATCGCCCTTGTCACCCAGTAGAGATCCAACGTCACTGAGCACGCCCAGGGGAATATAGCAACCTGATTTAGCCTTCTCCAGACTCTCCTTGAGGCGGCTAGTATGTTCCCAATCGCGGGCAGCCTGCTCCGCTCGTTCGATAACCTTGTTAGAGATACCGCACATGGCGGCACAGTGCATACCAAACGACCCCTCTGCCACGCCATCCTCAAGCTTGTAGAGGAATGTCACTTGTCGAATAGCTTCGTCAACATGAATCTGCATACGTCGAGCACGAATCTCCGGGTGATGCTCGTATTCAGTGGCGAGAGAGTGATAGTGAGTCGCGAAGAAACCCACGCACCCGATGTGGGATGCGACATGATGCAAAACAGCTTGGGCGACAGCTACACCATCGTAAGAGGATGTGCCACGACCAAGCTCATCAAGAATAACCAGAGACCGAGGAGTGGCTTCTGACAGAATCTTCTTTGTCTCAGATAGCTCGACAAAGAAGGTGGACTGCGAGGCAAAGATATTGTCATTTGCGCCTAGACGCGACATGATGCGGTCGACAGGCGTGAGGCGTGCCGACCTGGCCGGGACAAAACAGCCAATTTGGGCCATAATTACAGCAACGCAAGACTGGCAAAACGTTAGACCATGTTCAGATACTCGAGGGATATATGAAACCTTACCATGCGGAGAATTGTCGACTTACCAGCCGCGTTGGCACCGGTAAGGAGATTGATTTTGGCCTGCTCGCCCCCAAGCCTAATGTCATTCGGGATGAAGTCGTCGACAGTGTTGATCATACAAGGATGTCGAAGCTCCTCAAACTCAACAACGCTACGATCCTCGTCGACAAAGTTCGGTCGACAGCAGGGCTGTCCAATTGAAGACGATGCCTTAGCTAGACTTACGAGGCAATCTAGATGGGCCACGATCCTAATAGCCTTCAACCAGATCTCGTAGTCCGAGTCAAATTTACGGAAGAAGCGCGATGCCACCTCCTTGACGAGCTGAGAGTGTGTCTCCTCGGCTTCTTGGAGTTCTCGTACGAGTTCTGTTAGTTCACCAAAGTACCAGCGCTTGACATCCTTGGTCGCTGACATTTGACGCCAGCTTGATGGAACCTTGACACTCTTGGGCGCTTCCATCTGGTAAATCTCCTTGCCAACATCGGTAAACTTGAGCGTCTTGCACTTGAGCTCGGCTTTCTTAGCATCGAGCAGCTCCTTAAGCTGATCCTTGATCTCATCCATACGGTCGAGGCTCTCGTCAAAGTCTTCTTCAATGCCACGTTCCGGGATGAGCAGCTTTTCCTCCCGAGCCCTACGTCGGTCGAAGGCGGCCTTCCAGAATCCCAGCGGCTCATCCAAGTTAGGCATGGACGAAACAAGTTGATCAACAACACCACTTCCACCCTTGAAGGCCTCGAGAAGGGACATGGTGTACTCAATCTGCTCAAAGCCTTCCAAGACACGCACAAAGTCCTCGGGCTTGCAGGCACCGGCATGAATTCGTGAAATCAGCCGTTCCAGGTCGGGCATTTTGACAAGTTGAGACGCAAACTGTTCGCGAATGGATGGGTCCTTGTTCAGCATCTCGACAGCATCCAGTCGCTCATTAATCTTCTGGATGTTGCATAGAGGATGGGCTACCCAGTTGCGGAACATGCGCTTGCCAAAGGGCGTAACGCATTTGTTGAGAAGGCTGAAGAGTGTACCATCCGACGTGCCGTTAGAGCTGTTGGTGAAAAGCTCCAAGTTGATCAGTGTCTGGCCATCTAGGATGAGAGTGCCATTCTTCTGGATAGGGCTGTAGGGGTCGAAGCTGCCTTGCGACATGAGCGGTCGCTCAAGCTTGAGAAAACGCAAATAAGAGACAAGACCACCAACGGCAGACATGACGAGATCATCGTCCTTGTATTGCTGCAAGGTCTCGGGCCAGATATCCTCACCCCCTTCCTCAGTCACAAAGTAGTTGCTGGTGCTGAGCTCGCGACGAGCGGTATCAGCATCCCAAAACTCGGTGATGGGCTTTAGATGGGTCCAGATGGTGGTTGGGCTTGTGTTGTTCTTGAGAATACGGAGCGACTTGGTTGACAGCTGCGACTTTTCGAGAAGCAGTTCCCGAGGCCCAGTCTGTGCGATCAGCGTTTCGAACTTTGTCAAATCTACATCGTCCACGAAACCTGATAGATGGAATCGACCAGTGGCTGTATCGACAAACGCGATGCCAAAAGCAGGCTTATCGTCAACAACCGACTCCTTGATAGCAACACAATAGGCAGCCATGTCGTCTTGCAGCATACTGCCGTCAACAAGCGTACCGGCAGTGAGAACACATGCCAGCTCTCGCGAAATGATCTTGTCAGCCTTTTTCCCACTCTTATCTTGGCGCTCACGCATTTCCTTGCCCAAGTTGGTCTCCATCTGATCTACACGTGCTACCTTGTATTGTTTGGCAATGAACTGATTGACCCAGTGGTCAAGAGAGCTCTCGGGAACACCAACCATGCGCATATTGACGCGATCAGTCATCTTGAAATCAAACTCCTGGTGGCCAATCGTAGCATCGTTTTCGTACAGCTCATAAAACTTGCCCTTCTTGAAGAAGACGATGGTATCCCAGTGGTTCTGCTTGATGTTCCAGTATTGCTTTTCGAAAGGAGAAAACTTGTTCCAGGCCATGGGCGGGATATAGATTGTTCGAGGATCATATTCGGGATCTCCGGGGGCACGCTTCTCTTTATCGCGAATATTAGCCAGCCATGGGTAGCGGTCCTCGGGCTCCTTTGTGTATGCCTTCTCCTTCCCTGTAGAGGACTTGATACGCTCTTCAGGTTTTACAACCGGTTGCTTCTCTGTCGAAGTAGGGTCGTACTTCCACTGATGGGCAGTAGAGGGTGGCAGATCATCCATGTCGATATCTGAAGGGATTGGATCCATAGGTGTCGGTGAGTCGGCGGGATCTGCTGGGGGCGAGATGTTGGATCGCTTTCGAGATGCGGCAGGCTTTGATGGTCGCTTGCGCTTTTTTGACCGGCCGCTGTAGTCGTCGGAATCTTCTGAAGCTATGAAGTCTGCCATGTCGTCTACTCGGAATCAGCAACAGTTCTTGAGGAAACTGGGAGATGGCTTACCATCGTCATCTTCTTCGGCAGCTGCAGCGTCTTCTTCCCCGTACTCGTCTTCGTCAACAACCTGCCTCCCCCTATTACGGCGCTTCGGTTGTGAGACGGAGAAGGAAAAGACACCGTCCTCTTCGTCGGAGGTCTCAGCGTAATTAACTACCTTTCTAACCTAAATTATGGGAGTCAGAAAGCGCGCAACACTTCTTCCGAGTCAATAGTACATACCTTGCGCGAAGGGCTGCTACCGTTCACGACTGGCGTAACTGCAGTAGATCTGGCGACAGCAGAGGAAGGAACCTCGGTGTCGTTTTCTTGTGAGCTCGGGGGATCGAGGGCGTCGCTGCTCGGAACAGGCGTGGACAGCTTCTGCTTTGACTTTGATTTCGGGTTGAAAGGTGAGGGCTTAGGAAGAGAGTTGGCCTTAGTCGTCTCTTTGAGACATGATGAGGATGGGGATGATGCAGGTGGCTGAACCTTTGATGATGGTGAAGAAGCTGGCCCAGCGGGTGAAGACTTCTGAAAAAACGAGGCAATGGACCGCTGCTTGGCTGAAGAAGAAGCGACAGGTCCTCCTTTGCCTCCGGCCGCTTTAGCGGGTGTGCGGGCGGGCTTGTCGCTTGCCATGATGAATCAGAGGGGTAATAGAGTGCGATATAGAAGCAGGTTTTAGCGCTACAAATATCAGACGAAAATAGTCAAATACACATCTAAAACAAGGACAATGACATGAAGAAGGACGGGGGAGAATGAATAAGGGGCTAGAGCTGAGATGGGATGGAGATTATGGGATGTGAAATTCGTGGAGGGACCAAGTTGCGCTTGACCCGCGTCGCGCTTTCTGTTCTTGGACCGCGTCGTCGCGTAAAGCACTTTTGTCATGGTGAGTTTACACTGTGCCGCTGACGCCTTATCACGTGCTAATCACAGTCACAGCTAACACTGTACTTATCAAGCAAACTTTACATGCACGCGCAAACCCTGTCACCACCACTTGATTAAGTCATTGCTTTTGATGGATTTCCTCATACCGAATATATCAGGGATCAATTGATTTTACGCCATACTCCGTACAAACTTTTTTGCTAACCGGGGTATAAACAAAATTCAGACCTAACGCCTTCTCAGTACCATGCCAAAAAACCTCCCAACAGCCAACATGACCATGAACACCCATAACCTCCAGCCAGTACTATGACCAGTCCTCAGCTTTGCTCTTGAAGCTTTGACAATTCTTGCTGCCCGAGGAACGGTGATGGCATCGTATTGTCGAACAGCTGCCGTGAGGGAATCGCTTTTACAAAGCTGCTGCGCAAGATCCCAACCATCAGCGAGCGCCAGGTTGGCACCAAACCCTGCAAATGGACTAAGCGCATGGTTCGAGTCGCCAATGAAAACAATAGGCATATCTTGAATGCTATCTTGGTGCGAAAATGGCATCTTGTCTTTTGCGTTGATGCACATGACAGCCGCAAGATCGGTCTGAGAGGCAACAGTGCCGAAAGGCTCTCCAAAGTCAGCCCCAAGCTCCCGCGCACGGGCAACGACAGCTACAGCTTCATCTTGGGATACCGGATAAGTAATAGGGGCCTGGTCTTTCTCCAAATGGCCGACAGCCCAGATTATGCTTCTCTCATCTACCGGTGAATAGAAGCAGGACACCCCCGTCCCTGACAGAACGAACCCCCAATCCCGATCAAGAGGCTTGGGTAAAGGTCCATCAAATCGTGAAAGACCGCCTCTCAGGACTGCGCCTGCATATTGGAGCTCATCGTCTGGTCGGAGGAACGATCGCAGCTTGCTGTGAGCACCGTCCGCCACAATCAAGACATCGCAGCTGTGTACCTCTACTTGCTCTTGTCCGGCTCTTTGCACATGAACAGCCACACCGCCACCACTAGTCCTTGTTGTTGAAATGCACTTTGATTGCCATTGCATACTTGTTCTCGAGCCGATGGCCGACAGCAGGACCTGTCTCAAGTCTTTGCGCCTTACCCTGATACTAGAGGAAGGCAAGCCTTTGACAGGTTTCCGCCGCAGACTGATTTTTTCCTCCCAGTCGGGTCCCCAAATCTGGAAAGATCCTGTGTCGTCCAGACCGGAGATGGCGCGCGAGCACATTTCATCCAGTAAATTCATCTTCTTCAGCGCAATGAGACCGCCACTGTTGTCATGACCAGCCAGCGATAGGCTGTAGCCCTCCCTCTGTTGCTCTACATATTCGGCATCGCGATCGAATATTGTAATCTGAGGTGGCTCTAGTGATGGAGGCCAAAGCTGGTTGATAGATGCTGCAAAGCTGAGTCCAGAAATGCCGCCGCCAGCTATGATGATTCTCTTCCCAGAGAGGAAGTGGTGTTGATTGTCGTTCATATTATCCACGGAGATGGTGTATGTCTCTTTCTTATCGTCCATGGCGGTGGTGTGTCCTACTGTCCCGTTATATGTGAAAAGTTACATGAGTACAATAGAGACGAAGAAACAAACGAATGGTACTGTAGCATCCAAAGTTTGTACCTCGGCGGTAATGCAGTACTACCTGCCCGCCAACGGCCCGACAACACAAAGCCAAACCATGCAACTTACACGAATGACCAGAAAAGCTGCTCAGTCGGATAGTTGCCGATTAACGCCGTTGGTAGCGGGTCTAGGCCATGACTAGCAGCAGGGTCGGATCCTTGGAGTACGTTGAAATTCGTGGCATGGGCTTTTGGGCTGGCTCCGGCTTCTCGGGTATTACATTTACGCATTACCGGTTTGGGAAGCCAGCACGAAAAACACCTACGACAACCTCATCTATGCTCAGACCCAACAAATAGTGTGTATAGGCGATTCTTGGCGAGATGGTTTTCATGACTACAAAATACCTAAAATTTTCGAAAGCACTGGCCATGGGGAGCCGACGGCTCATCACAACCGAAGCACCATTGCCTCAAGTACCTCGGACGGTTCTAGGGTTGTGCTACCCTGTAAATTTTGTGCTAGGTTTATGTAGATCTGTCAATCATCCTGATCATATTATAATTCGATCGCGTATGGATGAAGATCAATTGCTAAGTTCCAAAGCTATTTCAAGCAAAACCCGGGATTTTTCTATCCAATTGGCCGTCACAAATCACCTATACATAAATGCGCTTTAATGTAATAATCCCACGAGAACCCCACCACCCCGCATACCAAAGCTGCCCCTCCAAAAAAAAAGTTTCGAATACGTATTTTCAGCATGCGACCATTGAAATTGATTCACCATAGACGACCCTACGATCCCACCGCCTGGCAAAGATGACAGACCTCTCTGCACCCCCGGTCCTATCGACACCGGACGACCAAATCCTCGAGGTTCCCGCCGAAGCGAATGCCAGGTCCACGCTCTCCGACGCCTCCCTCGCATCCCTCTATGAGATCCCTCGCACCGTCGCAGAACTAAAGGCAGGATCATGGAGGCGCGTGGCTCTACAGTTCCCAGACGACATGCTCGTCGATGCCCCTCGCGTGGCAGAGACATTGTCGAATGAGCTCAGGGATACGATCGAGGGCGTCAGGGTCTACATCCTTGCCGATACAAGCTACAGCGCATGCTGCGTGGACGAGGTTGGCGCAGAGCACGCAGACGCCGAGGTCATCGTGCACTACGGACGGGCGTGCCTCAGCCCGACGAGCAGACTTCCGGCTGTCTACGTTTACACCAGCAAGGAGCTGGACCTCGGTGCTGCGGTGGATCAATTCGAGGGCGAGTTTACAGACAAGGGGGCCAAGGTGGTGGTAATGGCCGACTTGACGTACCAGTGGCACGTCGAGGAGCTTGTGCGGACGTTGCAATCCAAGGGCTACAGCAACGTAGTCGGTACAGAGGTTGTTCGCGATCCAGGAGGCCTGATACCGAACCGCAAGATATCCGGGGAAGCGACGCTGGACGAGGAAACGTCGAAACAGTATTCCCTCTTTCACATATCTGATCCTGCGCCCTCGCTCCTCCTCGCCCTCCACTCAAGATTTGCTACTCTCCACGTCCTATCAACACCCTCGACGACAATCGACAACCCCACGATACGCACAGCGGGTCTTCTCCGCCGGAGATTCGCCCGCGTACTTTCCCTCGCGTCCGCCGGCGTAATCGGCATTCTTGTCAACACGCTCTCCATCACAAATTCGCTCTCGTCAATAGACCTGTTGCGGAACAAGATTGCTTCTGCAGGGAAGAAGAGCTACACGGTGGTGGTCGGAAGGTTGAATCCGGCGAAGCTGGCGAATTTCGCAGAAATCGAGGGCTGGGTCGTGGTGGGATGCTGGGAGAGTGGACTTGTCGAAGAGGAGGGATACTGGAGGCCGGTAGTGACACCGTTCGAGATGGAAGTTGCTCTGCTCCCGGAAGACCAGAGGATATGGGGCGGAGAGTGGTGGGCTGGCATAGAGCGACTAAGACCAGACAATGAGGGAGAAAAGGATCAGCCAACCTCAAAGCCTGGTGAGGATGCCGAGGCAAACGGGTTGGAAGAGGAGGATGTTGACGAGGATGAATCCCTTCCGCCAGAGTTTGACCTCAGGACAGGAAAGCTCGTCAGCCATTCCCGACCGATGCGTCTAGCTCTCCGCCCCGCCGACAAGAGCTCGTCCGAGGCCAAAGGAGAAAGCGAGCCCAGAACGTCGGAGGCGCTCATCAAGCGAGCTGGAGCTGGCGAAGTCGCGAGAATCAACGGCGTTGCCAGCCCCGGAGCGCAGTTCCTCCAGTCACAGCGGACGTGGCAGGGGCTGGGGACCGACTTTGCGGAGAAGAACGAGACGAGCACGGTCGTGGAAGAGGGACGGAGTGGGATAGCGAGAGGGTATGTGGTGGGAGACGGCGATAAACATTGAGCGGCAATAGATGGCCGAAAGCAACGATGTTTCATTAAAAGATGCATGAATATAAAATATAGATACCCTCTGAATCTACTTGCTTTTATAACGAAATTCTGGAACCTACAGTATATGATTCACGTTACTTACTCCATCCCATGTAAATGACATTAGTGTGGTGCACATTGTTAGAGTGTATTCGGCATGGAAGCTATTGTGATTCAATATCTACATAAGTCATCTGATCTTATTCTACTCGTTAGCGACAGCGCTTGTCGTAAAAATCATTAACATCTCATATCGCTGCTGATCATTATCAAGCGTCCAAAAAAATCCGAACACACAGAACCATTCACCATCGTCCCATCTATCGCGTAATAAATCATGGCGTTTATCATTCATGCACACACACACACACGCACCTACACATAAGTGTGTGAGTGACGGCTGTGCCTCGAGCCAGAGTGGCTGCGGTGCGAGTGCCTCGAGGAGTGATGGCGAACAGGCTTGGATCGGTAAGTGGTATACTCATCATAGTCGAAAGCGCCGCCGTGGAAAAACGCAGCAACGGCGGTGACGGCGAAGAGAATGACGTTGATGATGCCGAAAGCGAAGCTCGCCTTGAGCATGGCGCACCGCTTCTCGGTCCTCCAGCCGACGCTGTAGCCGGGGCCCGTGACGCGAATGTCGCCCAGGTCGACGGTCCAGTCCTCGCCGCGGCCGGCGTAGACGTCGGTGCAGCTGACGCTGGCGATGCCGCGGAGGTAGTAGACGCCCGCGATGAGGGCGCCGAAGATGAGGGCGTCGACGAGGGCGACGAAGCGCGCGTTGTGCTTGGACCGGTGGTAGAAGAAGAGGGTGAGGATGGCCCAGGCGAGGGCCAGGACGGTGACGATGAAGAGGACGAGTATCGACGTTGGGGTTAGGGAGTTTGCGTCTGTGAAGCCTTGGACGAACCAGGAGAGCATGCCCACCGCGGGTATCTTTCATCATGTTAGTAATTGTTTTTTTCATTGCTTCATCGTGCCGAAACAACATTGAAACCTACCAAGGTGAGTATCTGGAAGAACCGATTAAAGATGAAAGTAAAGGCGAAAAACATGATGGGCAAAAAAATCAGGCGCAAACGGCGCGCGCAAAGCCTTTGTCGGTGCAATCAAGCAATTGGTTATAGTATGGTATAGTATATCAGAGGCCAGAAAGTCAATTCGAGAAAAGACAAAAAGCCAATGTACACGCAAAGCGTTCAAGTTACGACGTACAATCAATGGAAGCTGAAAAAAAAAAAAAAGATGGGCGGTGGGAGGGGGGTACGAGGGAAGACGGCAAGTATTTGTACAGCGGTGATGACGCTTCACCTTTTTCTCTTACCCCCGGCGCGCGGTCTTTTCCTCATCATGCAAGGTTCGAGAAATCGATGCGCTGCTGCAGGAGAATGAAGAAAAGTAGTGAGGAGGTTGGGCAGACGTGGCTCGGCATCCACCCCACCCACCGCCGGTCTTGCACCCTTTTACAGAATCGTTATGTAGAGGCATTGTTCGTTCAACGTTTGAATTCTTTTAAACATATTGTCATTATTGATTAAAGCTTAAGCTCAAGTTTCCTTGTCGACTTCCCAACCAGGAGGAGAGAAATGGTAATTCTTCAACAACTCTGTCAAAGTAAAGCTCGTTGATAGAAAGTGGAAATAGTGAGTATTGGACTGACAGCCACCGACAATACAGGGGATCCTCAGCTAACCACCTTACAACTAATAGGCCCCATCACACTAGCGCCCACCCGCCAAACAAACCTCTCCCAGCCATCCAGAGAGGCTGGTCGGGGGGGAGCTCTCGGCCCTGCAGATTCGCATCCCCGTCGGCAGCGGGCGGGGCTGCAAAGCAACTTTGGCTCGCATTGGGCGGTGCCTTGCGTATGACAAGGGTTGCGACATGAACGAGGCGACTGTAGGACTGTATGTCGGTGTGCACATGTCTCGTAATACGAGGGAGGACAGCAAAGCTCTTGTTTCAGGCATCGGTTGGGAGAGAGTGGAAAAGAGCAGCTTTGGGGTTGCAGGTGGGCAGGGATTTTTAGAGAATTGGTTTTCGACGTGGCTGGTGGGACATGCCATCTCGTTCTCGAGGCTGCCCACCATCACCATCTGCCTCATCTCTCACCCCTCCCACGTGGAAGCGGCTCGCCCCAGAACTTTCCTTCTGCTTTTCCCCGTTGGCTGCGATGCCGCTCGAACCTTGAATTAAGAACGCAGCCGTTTATAATAACGCGTCAAAGGTTGCCTACATGTGTGTTCCTAGGTATAGAAAATGAGACAATAAGCGGGCAGTCCCGGCTGGAATGCCTCATCCTGAGAAAAGTTAAAAAGTCCACGTTGCGCAGCATGTTGTTTTCTGGACCCGACGTCGCATCCTGTTTAACGTCTTTAAAAGACAACGACCGGAAAAGACATGGGGAACTTCTGCAAAGTGATATCAATCCCGTTTAGACGTTCTGCTTTGCGTCGCAAGCAGCGTATTTGGGGGAGAGTTGTCCTGGTGAGGGCGGACTTTGAGCACAGGTTAATAGGGAGCACATATTGGTGCGCGTATATGCGAAGGCCACCCTGTGATCAGTTGCATGAATGACGTGAATACCTTCAGTTTAAACACAAGTCAGTTTCTAATTGTTGCGCCTAAGAGAATGGGATAACAAAACCATATTGCAATGGTCTCAATTGTGTTTATAGAAACTTAAAATGTTGCTTGTCGAAATATTGGCGAATTTCATCACGAAGAAAGGTTCTTTGATACCGTACCTGCGTTTACACCATCTGGCGATGCATCCCACTCCATGTGCCGCCCATCATATGGGGTCTGTCACGGGCCTCAACATGCCATCATAACTCCCACCAATCACCTAATGCCCGAAGCACCCCAGGTCTTCCCTTGACGGGAGCGACGATCCCAAAGCGACCCTTTTCAATACAGACCCTGTATACCCCAAACCTCTACCCCAAGGTCTGCGCTTTGTAAAAAGACCGAGATGAGATCTGCAGTACCTTCTGTTTCCATGTCCAGTCAATCGGTTGTCACGGACCCATTTTACACAACCGGCAGGGTCTATATTCCATATATACCAAGTTACCCAGTGAAGATTTGAGTAACATGTACATCATGAACCTCTCCTCCATCCTAACAGCCGCCGCGGCACTGCTTTCCTTTACCTCCACCCGGCCAAAACCCGTGGGAAGGCAGCGGGAAGTTGCTGGTCCCACGACCCCGAGTCTCGTTCGCCGGTCCGACGGCGTTTACTTCCGCTTCGAGACCGGCAGCCTCATCAGTGACACTTCGTCCGGCGCCCTCTCCATGGTATTTGGCTCCTCCTGAAACGGCATCAACGCCGTGTCCATCAACGCCCATGGCACCGCAGCTACTGCTTCGTCCGTCAACATCGTGTACAACTCGACCGGCAGTCACGCGCAAGAGGGCCCCTTCATCCATGCTCGAGAGGGGTGGTACTGCCTCTTCTTCTCTCATGGGTAGTGATGCGGGTATGACACGTCCCCCGCACCGGGCTTGGAGCAAAAGATATACGTCTGTAGATCCTAGAGCATCACTGGGCCCTACGTGGACCGCAACCATGTAGACTGCTTGACCAATAACGGTGGTACACTTGTCCTTGCGAGCCACGACAACATCTATGATCCCGGCCACTGCGGTGTCATGCAAGACCCGAGGGGTACCGTTCTATACTACCATTATGCCGACAGCAACGGTGGCATCTCGGACGTCGACTACAAGTTCGGATGGAACGTTCTCACTTTGTCTGGAGAATGGCCAACTCTGTGAAGAAGAAAATATTGCAATGTCATCATTAGCATAGATATAACATAACGCGTGTACAGAAAAATAAGAAAAGAAAACCTATATCACGCCGTGCCACCGTTTGGGTATCCAAGTCGTACCATTCCGCCTTCCCGTCATCTTTACAGAAACAAATCCAAGGGTATAAATATCCATCGTTCAGTCTTTCAAGTCGCCCCACGCATCTCCCTTCGCTTCATTGTTTTGTCATGGTTCTCGATGAATCGTTGCATCCTATGCACCGGTCTGAACAGCGCTGGCCTTGGCGCTGGCACCGCCGCCCTTCCTCCAAGCGAGACCCTCCAAGACAGCCAGCGCAGTGAAGCCGACCCAGATGAAGAAGCCGAACGCAGCGCCGGCCTGAGCGGTGGGACACCAGAAGCCGCACCAGTTGCCGACCCAGACGGCCATGGCGATCGAGCCAGCGAACCAGAAGAGCGAGGTGAGGACCAGAACGCCGAGGAGGGCGAGGGGGATGACGATGCTCGGCATGACGAGGGGTGCAACGCCAACGTAGAGGAGGATGAGAATGGACCAGATGCAGTTGAAGAGCTGGAACTGGAACTGAGAGACTCCGATGGTGATGGAGACGACTGTTGCAAAATGTTAGTGCCTGGTTTTGCGATCCGCTGAGAGGAGCGACGACTTACGCCAGCCAACGATGCCCAGCTCGATAATGAGCAACACAGCCAGAATGGCGTGCGCAATGGTGAGCTTGCCAAAGCTTCCAAGAGCCATTATAAAGTTATGCGTTGGTGCGAAAAAAGTGTTACGATAGATGCTTCTGTCGCAAGGTATGTATGGTGGTGCGTGTGTGTGCGAGTGTGGAGGATCGACAGCGGAAAAAGCAGAGGGGTAGCTGGCGTCAACGACTCTTTAATAAAAGCTGTACGTAGCAAGTGCGGATTGACTGCAAGCTAAGTCGTAGCTGGATCGGATTTCGTCACTGCGCCAAGAACTGACTGAGCCCACTGCTAAGGTACGCGTAACAATGACTCTGGGCAGCTGAGCACTTTTTAGCTTGTCGTGGCGTATGCAAGCTTTTATTGCTGATGTTTGTGATGCGATGGAGAGACTATTAGGCAAAGGTTGATATTTGTAGATTGTACGGAGTTGACAAAAGCTGTGCTATCAATAAGGAAGGCGCGACTGTCACTTTTGTAGCTTCCTTCCTCCAACTCAGCCCCCCTCTACAGTAGGCCCAAAATAAAACTGGCGTGTTCGTTGGCGCATCACCAACCAAACAAGCGCCTAGGAAAAAGTTTTGGCCAGCCCAGCGAACAAATGACGTTTCGATCTCTGATGAGGTCACCTTGTGGCTTTGTTGTGTCTTGGCGGGCGGCCGTGATTGGATGCCGAAGCTGACGCTGCGTCCTGTTGTGGCTTAGGCGAGGGGTTGTTGAGCTTGTCGCTTGCAAGTTGCAACTGCCGCAGAGGACGCGAGGCCCTGCATGGAGTAAGCTCTGAGGGCTAAGCCATTGCCGCGGGGCGCCGAAATGAATGGATGGCGAGGCGTGGAATGGGCTGATCTTTTTTTTTTTCGATGTGGGCTGAGATTGGAAATTATTTGTCTTAAACGCCGTTGGAATTCAAACGTGAAACAGTAAAGTTTGAGACGAGTAAAAGGTTGCCCTGGATTTGATCCATGGCGGTTAAAGTTTGGCGGAAGTCAACGCTGCACGAGTTTACAGCTGAATCACGGCAGGAGCCGCGGAAGCTGTAAAGTCAAATAAATTTATTGGGTAACGCAGAACAAAATTCCAGTTCCCTTCCTAGCGAACAAAATTTATTGTTGAATTATCGAAATAACATTCCCTACAATTTCCGTGCACATATTCTGTGAATTATCATCGCAAAAAAAACTCGTGCGTAAAACATAGCATCGCCCATGCCCGGCCTCCTCCACGTCTACGTCCTCGTCAAAACCTACGACGAGGCCCTCGAATTTCAAATCAACAAAGCTAGGCTTTACCCTGATTGAGGATCGTCCGGAGTTCGGGAAGCGGTGGATCACCGTTCAACCACCTGGCGCAGGCCCAGAGGCCACGACCATAGTCTTGGCAAGGGCATCGGCGCCTGAGCAAGAGGCCCTAATTGACAAGCAGTCTGGAGGGCGGGTATGGCCCTTCGTCGAGATAGACGACTTCAAAGCTACATATGAGCGGTACAGCCAGCGGCTACGGCGGGAAGTGGGGGAGAGACACCCTGAGGTTAGGCCTTATGGAACGGTGGCGGTGTTCCAGGACCTGTACGGCAACCAGTGGGATGGATCTGATGAAAAGGGCCAAATAATTATCAAATATACACTCATGTTACAGAATATCTCGTGGGCGACAAATCCGACTCTTCTCTCTGCAACCACGGGAACGTAAAGGACCGCTGCGTCAGTACCGCGCCTTGGGGTGCCATGCTCCCCGAGGAGTCATCCTCATCTTGCCACAGATCCCCCATCATGAAGAACTTGTGCGGCCACGTATCCGTCTCCTGCGGATCGGGCGTCGTGCACTCCGACTGAGAGGGGACGCCGTGGTTTATAATACCTGTTGCCGGCGCGTTGGTCTGCTGCTGCTGTGCCGCGGGCGGGGGCGGTACAGAAGCCTCGCCGTGCTTGCAATGATGCTCCTTTGCCGCCACCGGGCCAGCAGGCTCTTCGTCTGCCTCGTCTTCTTCGTCACTAAACCCAGCCTGTCTGAGCAAGCTGTGTATGGCCAGTCTCTGCCGTATCCTCGCCTCTTTGCTCAGCCCCGCCGTGGGGTCCTTGCCCTTCTCGTCCATGGCGGGTTTGGGGCTCGAGAAGCGGCTGGGCGCCTCGGCCGCGACAAAGACCCTAATGAGACGTTTGAGCTCCTCGACGATGGGCCGCACGAGGACCGAGTTGGGGAAGAACTTTTGCACCGTCGAGAGGCAGAGCTCGGCGCGGCTGAGGGCAAAATCTTCAGAAGGCCTGTTCGCGGATAGGCCGAAGCGCGCGGTGAAGAGGAGCACTCTGGATGCTGTATATGCACAGATGCCCGTGTCAAACTCGAGTAGTCTTGGCTCTATGGAGGATAATGACATGAGCCATTGCACGGCGGACTGAGCGTGGTGTATGCACGCTGTCTCGGCTTGGTTGAGGAATACAGGCGGCAGACTGTCGACGACGACCCTCGGCGCGGAATCACGAAAGTTGCGTAGCGTTAACCGGTACAGGTCGCAGTGGCACTGGTGCCATGATAGCCGCATCAGCAAATGCCTAGGTAGCCATCGGTTCCTCAGTAGTTCCCCGACGTCTGACGGCGACAGATCCGAGCCGCCAGGCAACTGTGTACCGATCCTGTCTAGATGATGCTGAAAGTCTTGCATTAGCTTGGGAAGCTGCGGGAAAGGCTGATCGCAGAGTGCCAGCGACCGGGTCAGCTTCATGACATCGCGACGCAGCATCTCGAGCTTTACGCATATGTGATATGCGCCCTTGTCGTCTGCGTAGGCCCAGCCGTCACTCTCGCCGCTGAAGCTGTACTCGTAGCAAGGTAGCTGGATGTATAGGTTCTCGACGGGGCAGAGCTCAAACTCTGGCAGACCTACGGAGAAGTACCTCTCGACCAGCTTCAGAGACCACATGAGACGACGTCGAACCTCGAGAGAGACAGCTTGGGATCCTGGCCGCTCGTGGTTGAGGCGCATGGCTGCTGCCGCACGACCCGCCAGCGCCGCCAGCATGAAGGCTCGACGCAGCTGCCCCGTCTCTGCCCTGTACAGGATGACGAGGAGAGTGGCCTGAAGTCGGACAATGTTGGGCGAGTCGAGGTATTGCCAGAACAGGCCTTCGGCCTCCTGAACCCACGCGCTCTCCTGGCCGACATCCCGCTCAACCCCGGGGGATCGTAGGCTTCCCACTGCGGCAATGGCGTTGATGAGACTGGGATCCAGAGTTCCGTCGGCAAACCTCTTGCGTGTCGTCGATGGATGAAGGAACGCGTACGAGGGCAGAGGATAGACGTGCTCAAAGAAGAGATCAATCAAGCGTCCCTTTGTCAATTGAGACGACTCCTTCTTCTCCAACAACCCTGTCGAAAGATGGCCAGCTTCCGCCTCCAATCCCTCGCCTCCCCCTTCCCTCATTGAATCCCACCCGCGCTTCAACCCAGCCAACGGAGCCGGACTCGGCGACGAAGCCGCCGTCGTCACCTCATCGGCGGCAGAAGCAGGAAGCGCCAGACCCGTGGTGGCGGTCGCAGGAGACCTGGGCCCGGGGTACTCGCAAGCGACGTTTTTCTTGGCGCACGAGTTGCACGGTGAGCCCCCCGTACACCGGATCTTGTGGTCCTTGCAGCGGGCGCAGGCCTTGCGGACGCGCCGCAGCTCGGGCTTGCGCGAATCACCGTCTCTACTGAGGCTGCACGTGAAGCCAAGACGCTGGCAGTTTTCACACGCCACGCCGGGTTCTCGGGGGTCTTTGCATCGCACCTAAAAAGGAAGAAGGAAAAGTCCCCCAGCTTAGCTTTGATTGTTCCCATCATATCGCCATGTAACATGCTCCCGTACATTACTCCCCCCGGTGTTGGCGCTTGCACAACACACACATTTGGCGAATCGGCTTTTTTTCTCAAGTAATCAAGCTTACCTTTCGTTGACGACACTGCACACAGGTCGTCTTACGTGCTCTCCCGTCAGCAGCAAACGTCAGCGTCATACCTTCCATCTTGCTTGGCTGTACGGGCGACTTTGGGCAGACGATGCCATCATGGTCTCTCCATACCAGGGCAAAATGTGGGCAATTGAGAGGTTTTTTTCTATAGCATCATCGAATGATTGTTATTTTTCTTTAATTTTTTTTCTTCGGGTCGCGTTCAAAGTTGGGGGAAAAAATAGAGTTCGTAGGGCAGCAGGTTTGGAGAAAAAGGGTTCAGAAGCTAAAGCACGAACCAGCACGCGTCTCCGGTGAGGGATCGACTTACCCTATTGCCTACCATCTTACGTCTTGCGCTGGCTCTCTTTGCGGTGGCTGGTTAGTCCAACCCCGCATAGAGCTTGTGTTTGCTAGGCTCGCACAGTCTCATTTGGCTTCAATCTCCAACGGTGATTATCTCAGGGCAATGGGTTATAGGACGTGGTACATATTTGAAAACTAAGGACGCTCCTGTGTGTGGCTTTTCGGTTGTTATCGAAGCTACACACCCGGCTCCCTCCTCCGTCTCTGGTTTCGAGCCCATACCTACTCCGTAAGGCAAACCACCATTTACGTAGTAGGTAGGTACTCCGTACTTTGTCCTCCGGAGCCTTGACCCCACAACTCGGCCCCGGAACTCCGGAGAGCTGCCTGCCGCGCCCGCGACCGGCTAATAAGTTCGGGGACAAAGCTGCCAACTTCCGCGAGTACCCCGTACCACGTGGCGAGCTGTATGCACAAGCCTCGAGCTGAGATGTTAGATGCCGCTGCATGCCGCCTTACTGTCGAGACACAGCTCGTCCACTGGCCCGCCTTGTCTCGGATTCGCCCTGCATATCATGGGTGATGAAAACTCGCGGCGCCGCTTGGCTTTATCATTCTTCAACTCGAGCTTGCACTTTGCGTGCTGATCTTATATTTTTCGACACAAAGGTTTATGTTTGCGAGATTCGATTCAGAGGCAATAGTGCCGGGCAGATGCCGGATCTTTTCACTGAAGAGTGCATACATACATAAAAGTCCTGATCCACAGTCCTCTTAATTCCTTGTATAAACTTGAGCATAGACACGGCTACCTCTGTACCCTCTATATTTCACCATGTTCTTCTCCAAGGCTGCCATTCCCTCTGCCCCTTAGGCTGGCGTCGCTACTGCCCAAGACAGTGGCCGGTATAAAGTTCCCGGCCTCGTGAGCTGCAGCTACGAAATGAGAGTCGCTCTCGATTTCCCCAAAGAGGACATCCCGTCCGCACGTATTGGCCGATAGTTTCTTGTTAGCGTGAAGAGCAGCCTAGCTCAGGTCCCCCATTTCCGGAAGACGAGGGGTGTACCTTGACACCTCATCGCAGACGCCGTCAGGTCGGTCTGCAGCCGTTCAAGTAGGTTGACATGAGGTAATCGACTTGCGCAAATCCGTGAGAACGCACTTGGGCATGGTAGCCGTTAGTCGGCCTAGGTTTTTAGCATCTAGAAAAGTAATAGTGCCTGAAGTGCTTGAGCCTGGCGCAATTGGCAAGCTAGTTTCATTACATCATAAGCGCACTAATCATCGGCATTCTCATTCTTCCCCCCTCTTCCCCCCACAAAATCTGGATAGCCTACGGAGTCACTCCGCACTATTTGGTCTTTTTTCCCATGGGGTTTGCAAAATATCGGCAGTCACGAGACCCGTCGCTTTAATGCAGTGCATTATTCACTAATACACCTCACTGTACGGAGAACAAGAGAGCTCCAAGCCCTATTTATTCCGTGATCTAGCTTAGAGTCCTATCCACAAGCGAAAAAAAAGAGAGAGAGCAAAAAAAGACGGTGACCATCCGCCCGGTCCCCGGTGAACGTAGTAGGTAGTGGCGGTAAATAAGACGCAGGTTCCCAAGAGAAGCCCGAACGATTATCGCATCGTCTGCAATGGAGCCATCTCCGCAAAGTTTGCGCTTGGGGAGGTGGGACGGTAATAAACGCTTCTCGGAGACTGCCGTCAACGGACCTTGTCACCCCAAGTACATACGTACTTACAGCAACATGAGACAATGAGAACAAAAAATGATCTTCTAGAAGGAGAACAAGAAGAATTTCAGAAACAAAAAGTGTAATCCATCTTCGAAGCAAAGCGTCACCGGGACATGGACACTTGCAGCAACCGGTTTCGTGCTCAGGGGTTTTGCTTGCATTCTGCATACCATCACCATGTTTTTTGGTCGTTTGCATTCTCCCCCGCCTCCTCATGCCGATCCCCTGCTCGGACGGTGTCTTCCCCACGAGAGCTCCAAAATCCCCTCTCCACGCTTATTATACGCACCGCTGAAAGTGCCGGATGGGGTATCTCTTGCGGGAGAAATTTTTATTACATTAAAGGGGCATCTTTTGCTTCCTACATTCCTTGACAGTCACGATCCCCCCAATTCGAATTGAGAAGAACATCTTCCCTCTTACATACCCTGCTGCGTGGCAAGGCTTGTTTTGTTTCGTTCAATCATGGCGGCGACGAGTCCTCTTCGAGGCCCTCTTGGCAAGTACAATGTCGCCAACAAGCTCTACAAGCAATCCCTCCTCAACGCCGTCTGCCTCGTGGCCGGCGTTTCCATCTTCTTCTTCGGCTATGATCAAGGTCTCATGGGCGGCGTCAACACGTCGCAGCACTATGCCGAGCTCATGGGCTTTGGTCATTGGGATGATGAGCAGGGCCTTGTCGTTGTCGACGACCCCCTTCTTCAGGGTACTATTGTAAGTTGTCTTATCTGCACACAACAAAACGATGGATCGGACGTGAAGCATTGGTTGACTCCCCTCCTAGGTTGCTGTCTACTACCTTCCTGGAACACTCGTTGGCTGCTTGCTTGGTGGATGGCTTGGAGACAAGTACGGCCGCGTGCCGACCATTGGCGGTGCTTGCGTCTGGGCCGCCCTCACAGCAGCTCTGCAGTCGGCGGCGATGAACTCTGACTGGATGATTGCCGGTAATTAACGCCTTTGATCGAGAAAAAAAATGAATGCTCTGCGCCGTCGTAGCTAACCATGTTCGAATTCAAAACAACAGCACGCATCCTCAACGGTCTCGGCACAGGCATCTTGAACGCCGTCACGCCCGTCTGGGCTACCGAGACTGCTGCGCACACGAGCCGCGGGCAGTTTGTCGCCTTTGAGTTTACGCTGAACATTTTCGGCGTCGTGGTCGCTTACTGGCTTCAATAGTAAGTTTGTCCAAACAGACAGCGGCCTGCAGATAGAAGAAAGGAAGAGAAATCAGGCTAACTTTACTTTACCCCTGAAAAGTGGTCTTTCTCGCATGCCTGATCCCAACAACCCCTTGATCTGGCGTTTCCCGGTTGCTTTCCAAATCATCCCGCTCCTCCTGCTGTTTGCCGTCGTCTGGTTCATGCCCGAGTCCCCCCGCTGGCTGGCCAAGGTCGGCCGCGAGGACGAGGCCCGCTACATCCTGCAGCGTCTTCGCGGCAACGAGGGGGAGGAGCAAGTCGCCGCCGAGGCCGAGTTCCAGGACATTATCAACGTTCGCAACATGGAGGACGCCACGACTAAGCAGCAGAGCTACTTTGCCATGTTCTTTGGCATTGGGTCAGGCAAGCTGCACACCGGTCGTCGTGTACAGCTGGTCATCTGGCTTCAGATTTTGCAAGAGGTAAGTAAGATTAAGCTCTCTCAAATGTTAGAGACAAAGGAACATCATTTACTGAAAAATATACACGAAATAGTGGATTGGCATTGCTGGTCTCACCATCTATGGCCCTTCCATCTTCACCATGGCTGGCATCGGTGCCGAAGACCGTCTCTGGGTTTCCGGCCTCAACAACGTCACCTACATGTTTGCCACGCTCATCTGCGTCTTCACCCTCGACAAGATCGGCCGTCGCTGGACGCTATGGTGGGGAGCCGCCGGCATGGGTATCTGCATGTTCGTCTCCGGCGGTCTGGCTCGCGCGACGCTCAACGCCAGCGAAGAAAACAAGTCTGGCGTCGGCGGTGCCGCCACCTTTTTCGTCTTCTTGTATACCGCCATCTTTGGCGCCACGTGGTTGACGGTGCCCTGGCTCTACCCAGCCGAGATCTTCCCCCTCCAGGTGCGCGCCAAGGGCAACGCGTGGGGAGTCGTCGGCTGGTCCATCGGCAACGGCTGGTGCGTCCTCCTCCTGCCGACCATCTTCGACCGGCTGTTCGAGAAGACGCTGTACATCTTTGGCGCCGTCAACGTCGTCGCCATCGTCGTCGTCTGGGCCCTCTACCCCGAGTCCAACCAGCGGACCCTCGAGGAGATGGACCTCGTCTTTGCCTGCGACAGCTGGTGGACCTGGGACGCCGAGAAGGAGTTTGCCCGGCTCAGGGAGGAGAACCCTGATCTGGTGCAGGCTGCTGCTGCTCGGCAGGGGTCGACGTCGATTGTTGTTGACCCCGAGGCTGCTCGTCAGGGGTCGTCGAGGAGGGCTACTACTGCTGCCGGTGGCAAGAATGACTTGAGCACCGACGAGAATGAGAATCCCGCTCAGCCTACCGCTGTTTAGTGGTGATTATGGTTTATTAATGTGTTGTGTAGGGCTGGAATCAGATGAGAGATGCACGCCACTAATTTACCCCTAGCTTTTTCGAATACTGGGGAAGATGAGTGCCGAGTATAGAAGATGTTGAAAGATTGGATGAATATATTTAATTGATGAAAAATCATATTGATCTTGGCCTTGTTAAAGGTTATTATGTGATGTATCTTGATTACGATTTATTCATCTATATAATCTGTAAAGAGCGAAACTATGCCCATTGTCTGTTTATAGTACTCGTGTTTTTTTTTAAAAAGGATAAAGTGTATACATGATGATAGAGTATATAATTTACTACTATCTAGCTATAAAGTAATAGACGGATCTTTTCTATAATTACACGCGTAAATGATTCTCATGAAAAACACTGTACATCGTCAGCCCACAAATATTCATGACCGAGACTAGATTATAATATAACAGTGCCAATTGACACCCTCTTCTTCACATGGCCTACCATCGCAAATCCTCAAATAAATCCGGTGTTCTCGGGTTTTGATTACCCGAACCTCGGCTCATGTAGGCACTTTGGGGTAGCATCAACTTTCAAGGCACCGCTCGCTCCACTTCTGTCAGACGATTTCCCCCCCCGCACCATCATGTACGGAGTCCATGATATGATCCGATCATCCGGGGTCAATTAACTCCAACTGTCTAGGTAATCCTACTTTTTCGTTTTTCTCTCTCTCTCCCCCTCTCTGGGCAATTGTTTGTTTTTTTTCTTCGTCTGGCAATTGGACGTCCGTCAATTTCACTCTCTTTCAATCAAGGGAGTCGTTCCATATCGGACAATTCAAAAATAAGAAGAAGAAACCACCATGAGTGAAAAGGAAGAGAGCCCGGTGACGAAGCCCGTCGTGGTCGTGGGGGCAGGACTGGCAGGACTCGTGGCGGCCTACGAGCTCGTCCAGCACAACATACCGACCATCGTCCTCGACCAGGAAAACGAGGGGAGCCTCGGCGGCCAGGCATTTTGGTCGCTCGGAGGGATATTTTGCGTCGACTCGGCGGAGCAGCGGCGTCTGGGCATCAAGGACTCGCGCGAGCTGGCGATGCGCGACTGGATGAACTCGGCCCAGTTCGACCGACCCGAGGATCACTGGCCGAGGAAGTGGGCAAAGGCCTTTGTCGACTTTGCCACGGACGAGATGCAGACGTACGTCAAGAGCAAAGGGTTGGGATTCATGTTCAACGTCGGCTGGGCAGAGCGCGGAAGCGGCCACGCCGACGGTCACGGAAACTCTGTGCCTCGCTTCCATCTAACGTGGGGGACGGGACCAGAGGTCGTGCGCATCTTTGCCGAGCCGCTCAAGAAGGCGGCGGAGAAGGGGCTGGTCGAGTTCAAGTTTCGGCACCGCGTCGAGAAGCTGACGAGGGATCCGAACACGGGCAGGGTCATCTCTGTTGCGGGAAAGAGGCTCGTCCCCGATGACGCAGCCCGCGGGGTGTCGACGTCCAAGGAGGCCGAGGGTGACTTTGAGTACGAGGCTTCGGCCATCGTCATCGCCTCGGGCGGCATCGGCGGAAACATTGAAGCCGTGAAAAAGGTCTGGCCGACGGACAGGTTGGGCCCCAAGGTCCCCGAGCACTTCTTCATGGGCGTGCCCGACTTTGTCGACGGCAAGATGCTGGGCATAGCCGAGGAGGCGGGCGCGCGCATCATCAACCGTGACAGGATGTGGCACTACACCGAAGGCCTGCAGAACTGGAACCCCATCTGGCCGAACCACGGCATCAGGGTGCTTCCCGCACCTTCGTCCCTCTGGCTCGACGCCGAAGGAAAGAGGCTGCCCGCCTTCCTCTTCCCCGGCTCCGATACGCTGGCGACGCTCAAGCACATCTGCGCCACGGGCCACGACTACACCTGGTTCGTCCTCACGCAGAGCATCATAGCCCGCGAGTTTGCCCTGTCGGGCTCGGAGCAGAACCCGGACATCACAGACAAGAGCATATGGCAGACGCTCATGCAGCGCGTCTTCAGCAAAAAGGGCACGGTCCCCGTCCAAAACTTCCAGGAGCACGGCAGGGACTTTGTCGTGAGGGAGACGCTCGCCGAGCTGGTAGAGGGCATGAACGAGCTGGCTGCCGAGCGCGGAGGGCCCAGGCTGGACTACGAGGCCGTCAAGGACGTCGTCGACACGCGCGACAGCCAGTTCGACAACCCCTTCTCCAAGGACGCCCAGGCCATGCTCATACACAACGCGAGGCAGTACTGGACCGACAAGCGGCAGAGGGTCGCGCCGCCGCACAAGCTGACCGACCCGGCCCACGGGCCCCTCATCGCCGTGAGGATGAACTTTGTCACCCGCAAGACCCTCGGCGGCATCGAGACGGACCTCGACAGCGGCGTCCTGACCGAGGGTGGGGGCAGGTTCCCGGGGCTCTACGCCGCGGGGGAGGCGGCCGGCTTCGGCGGCGGCGGCGTGCACGGATACAACTCGCTCGAGGGCACCTTTCTCGGCGGCTGCATCTTTTCTGGCCGGGCGGCCGGGAGAGGCATCGTCTCGGAGCTGCTGGGCGAGGAGGCTCTCAACGACGGCGTAGGATCCAAACTTTGATTACAGTTTAGTAAGAGACGTAAGTAGGATATAAGTGAGATATAAATGAGCGGGTAATACCTTTTTCAAGGTTGCATTATGGGAATTTTACTTGGTTGTTACATGATTGGATGTAACTAGCATGAGCTTCTTCTTTTAAATATTTTTTTCAATCAAAATCCATCTTATACATCTACTTCATTTATGAAGGCCTTCTCTCACCGTAAGCTCACTGCCTCTCGAGTTTCTGCTGGGTCAAGATAGCAGTTTGAGAATCTAATATCTACTAGTCTTGATAGCTTCATTAACAAAGAGGAGGAAAATGACGTCTACTGGCAATACGACCACGCTATTAACATGAAGTGTGATGCAAAAAAGTGGCACGTCTGAACGAGTCTCACATTATCGGAACCGAGTCGCAGAAGTACCCCGTCATGTTCAGATCACATCAACTGCAACTCGTTTCTCGCCATTGGACCGATTCACAAGAGCGGGGGGCTATTGCTCATTTTGGGGCGGCACAAACGCAGCCATCTGGCGAATGAGACCTAATAATGCGGCACACACGACACATGCACTGTGCCGTGTTTTTCGATCCAACGATTTCATCTTTTGCTGCAGCAGTCCCAGGTTGTCACACCGGTGTGAAAAGGGCATGACGATCCCTGCAATGCGCCACTCACATCTTTTTTTTTTTTTTCTTTCACTGGGTTGCCTGCTAATGTGCATTTATACGATCGGAAAGTTGACTCGATCAGAAAGTTAACTCCGGGTTACACGCTGCTGAAAGGGGAATCTTGGTAAAAACAAAAGGTGTATCTATACTGGCAAGACGCAGAACCATTCTGTTCTTGAAAAAAAAAAATTGATATTTTGTAGTTGCAAGTCATGCGCTTGAAGGAGCTTTTTCTTACAAGTATCTCCGGTAAAAGTAGTACCAGACGGGGGCAACACTGCTACGCGCGCAAAATGCTAGCGCCCCGAGGTGATCCGGGGTTTCGGTAAACCTGCCCGGATGCAACTTTTGAAGCAAACATTTGATACAAGACCATCCGGTCAAATCTCAAGGGCTGCTGGCTAAAGAAAACCAGGGCTCAAAAGGTAACCGGTCAGGATAACGGATGATATAGTGCAATAGAAGCCAACCTCTCCAGTCCCGAGCAAATCCCCCGAACAAGCAGCCTTTATACTACATACTGCACGTACTTGCCCAACAAGGCTCGAGAAAGATGCTGTGCCCCGGAGAGACTCGGGGCAGATCCATCGTCTCCACGGATCGCCCTTTTCCTTCGCTCTGAGCAGGCTCTTGTTGAAAATCGAGTGGATATTGCAAAAAATAGTGCTGCTCAGCTGCCAACCTTTGCCATTTCTAGTACATATACATGCAGATGACTGGCCCGATGGTGCACGTCGGCGAA
Organism: Trichothecium sympodiale; assembly: GCA_003012115.1. NCBI lineage: Eukaryota > Fungi > Ascomycota > Sordariomycetes > Hypocreales > Trichothecium > Trichothecium sympodiale. Next base: position 104,758 of record PXOB01000071.1, on the reverse strand, counting down.
TGCGGCAACATGCCACGACAGCAGCGTGCGTTGCTGTCAGTCATGGTGCAGCGCAGCGCAGAACAAGGTACTTTGAAGCCCGCAGGATTCCGAATCCTGTGGTGAAATAGTGAGGCGCAGAAAGCTGTACTAAAGATAACAGGCGAGACCTTATAACAAGACCCTTTGTATAATGTAAATTACATCCAAAGCATCAATTTTGGCGAAAAGGAAAAAAGGAAAAAAGGAAAACCACTTTTCGTCACATGTATATATGTAGAATGCGAGAAATTCTCGTTTTTAGGCACGCCGGGCCGACACCTCCCTCTTTCGTTAGGTAGGTCTCCCCCATTGCAACCCTACGCGGGGCGTTGAAAACCTCTTGCAGTCGACGGAGATGGATCGCCCACCCACACCACACCAACATTTCTGCAGGTCAACTGTGCCATGTTCCAACATATGAAGATGCGTGTGAGAGAGGGGGTTATCACGCATAACCAGAGAGTCCGGAAGAATAAAATGTTTGGGGTCCGTTCTATCGACTCCCTTTTTCTCAAGATGTGGGAGGGAGGGCATGTTTTTCTCTCTTTTTTACGTTGCCTCTGCGCAATCATCACGCCCAGGTTTCATGGTTGACACCAAAGCCTGATTAAACCTGGGGTCGTGTATACATATAAACATATTTGGTTTCTGCCTCGTATCGATTTTTCGACTTTTCCTGGAGTGTGTACTACAAAGCCATGATGGACCCTTATACGACACCCATTATGCCAAACCCGAGCGGTGCGCCGCCAAACTTTCAAGCGCCGCTCACAAACATCCAGATTGCGACTATAGCAGTGTTTGCCGTCACTTTTTTCTTTGCGACAATATCGTTGGTTTCGGTTGTTTACCGTCATTCGCATCACGCGACAATTCGAGATTGACTGTGGTGAGTTTTCAACCTTTGAATACAAGATAGGAGTGGGATAGATGGAGGAGGGGTTTAGTGACTAAAACATCTGCCTTTTATAGTATTGATTGTTGCTGCGTACGTCGTGTCACTGGCTTACTTTGTCGTTTGCGTCTACGCCTTTCGGTTCGGCTTCGGCCAGCATGCGTGGAACGTGTCGGTAGAACAGTCTCAGGAATACCTCGTGGTAAGATATATGTGCATATATGTTTGCAGTGTCATGTAGAACTAACGAATCCCCCAGTGGCTCATCCCCATCACGCTGCTGTATACTTGGTCTCCGAATCTCACCAAAATGGCCATCCTCTCGGTCCTCCACCGCATCTCCAACAACAAGATTTTCAGGATCTGCATCTACCTCCTCTACCTCTCCATCTGCGGCTACTGCACGACCTTTACCATCATCACCAGCTGGCGGTGCAACCCGACGAGGGTTGGAGTAGAAGGCTGCATAGGTAGGAACTCCGTTGTATGTGCGACAACACTTGAGAGAAATGCTGATGGAGTCTATAGCGAGAGCAGCCATGGCACAGGTGGCAGTCAATGTCTGGGCAGATATCATGATTATCATCTTGCCACTGCCCATCCTGTACAATCTGCAAATGCCCTTTCGGCAAAAGTGTGTCGTCGCTGGTCTTCTCACACTTGGTTCTGCGTAGGGTTCTCCTCTTACCTTGAAAGATTGACATGTCATGGAAATACCAACTAATTCTTCTCTTCTGCAGAGTTCTCATCACATCCATCATCCGAGCACCATACATCCAGATCCTGTCCCACACCAAAGACTTCTCCGCCAAGCAGGCCGAGGCGGGCATCTGGTCCATCGTGGAGATGAACCTGGCCATCCTCTGCAACAACCTGATGCGCATGAAGCCCTTCCTGAGCCATTGCCTGCCCACCCTCATGGCCAAGCTGGGTCTGTCGTCGTCCCGCATCTCATCCGACAGGAAGGGGGGGAGGAGGAGCGGCAGCAACAACGGCGGCCACTCGGGCGGTGGTGGTGGTGGTGGTGGCGCGCGTTGGGCCACCGTCACCATTGGCGGGAGCGAGAGGAGGCATGGAGAGCACAGCTATCAGCTTCAAAGCATGGGACCGGATGGGACTGGTAAGACGGGCAGGGGCGGAGGGGATATTCACGTCGTGGATGAGTATAGCGTGCAGGTGGACAGCCGCGCGCGAAACGAGGATGGGACCAGCAGCACCGATAGCATTTGGGCAGACAGCCAAAGGGATTTGGTTTAGCCCGGTAGGTGTGGTTCAATATGTATATATGTGTATGTGTGTTATAATATTGGTAGAAAGACGAAAAAAAATCTAATGTCTATGCTATGATTTCATGATGATACTTGCAGCACTCCTTTTGCAACGCTTGCTCTAACCAATCCCGACCTTTTCCAGATATATACATATACACGCACATATATATAACGCCCGCTCGCTGCACAAACGCTCATTGAATCATGAAAAAAGTAAGAAACATGTTCCACCCGAAACCGACAGTCGCGCCCACGACAGGCCTCCAGCCAACGGGAACAAAGAGAAAGTTGAGCAGCGACACGGCCGGCCAGAGCCTCCACGCGGCCAGCACGATCCGCGGCACCTTTTCCCTGACGACGGCCAGCAGCCCCGCGAGGCTCCGCTGCCTCGCGACGTTGGTGCAGACCATGAGCGTCGTGTTCATCATCAGCAGGCCGAGCGTCTGGTCCACGGCGACCTTGGCAGCCAGGTTGCCCCAGCTGTGTCCCGCCAGCAGGCTGCTCCCCCTCCTCGTCGGCGTCGTCCTGGCGCTCGCAGTCCTGGCCGAGGGGTACTGCCTCTCGAGAAAGTGCTGCCACCAAAAGTTGATGTGGCCCTGGATGAAGCCGAATACGGCAAACTCGAGGACGCGCTGCCAGTCCATCTCTATGGGGACGTCGCTCCTGTACATGGTGACTGATTGGGCGACGAGGTTGGCTGACAGTTTTAGGACCATGGACTGCACCGCCACGGTGGTGATTGACGGCATTTTTTTATAATGACTGATTGAGAGGCATCAAGAAGGATTTGAAAAGGGGACCGAATTAGGGTTGGTATTGAGCGTGACGATGCATCGAGGATGAAAAGGCGTTATCGCCGAGGCGTTGATGTTAAAAAAAAAAAAAAGAATGGACAATGGGTGCACAAGACAACGCAACGCGTAATGCTTTTCCCTCCAGGGGCGCACCGCACAAAGAGCGAAACTGCAAAAAAGGAGATGGAGGGGCGGTTTTTGGCAGCGGGCAACGTTGTTGAAATGATTGCCGTGCCTTGCAATTTTAAAATATATGAGATGAGATGAGATGAGATTGTCATGAGATGAATTGTCGCTCTACCTACCACGGTCGCCAGGTCATGTGATGGTTCAGCCACTTTAAAACGTCGTGTCCTTTATGCTTTTCTTTAGCGGTAGTAGCGCGCCGTTGAGATGCGCGCCATCGCTGGGCGGGAACTCCCTCTAATAATACGGCACCCGCTGCACGCCAACGGGGATCCCGAACCCCGGACACCACCCGGACACACTTCCGAATATTATAACATCAACATCAACCTACGCGGAAGCTCTCTGGTTTTTTTTTTTTATTCTGTAAACAGGTTGCTGTACATTTTGGTCACTCATTCAATCTCTTCATCCGTGTCTTTTTCTCGGTGTTGCAAAAGGACCATTTCTCACAGCACTAAGCTTGCATTGACGCGTGAGCTCGTCCAGGCCGTTTACTCGATAGTTTGCAGATCACATGCAGTTGTGTTGGAAAGGAATTAATCATTTCCACACGACGGATTGCACAAGTTTGCTTATGCAAAGCTTAAGTCGCCAAGGCAAAGCCATTTATTTCTTTTACAATACTCCAAGACCGCCAATATAGGAAGCTCCGACATCCTACGGGTGCACAGAGCAGCAAATAGTATCATCGCAGAGCCTGCACATTTTGGTAGAATAGTCCTTCGCAGTCCTGAACAGCCATTCATCGTGGTTGTAGTATAGCTTCAAGCCGGAGGTCTAGTCCAAACTCAAGATGATCCAAGAAATTGTATTTGATTCCTTAAGAATGTCCATGTAAACGATTGAAAAGTCCCTTCTTACGCATATGCCCTCCAAAATGACTGACGCTCGCATCCTACGGCCAAGTCGTCATCAACAAAAAGCGAAGCGACTTCTGAAAAGCATTGCTGAGTATATCAATTTCTTGAAACTCGGACAGGCTGACACTTTGCAAATGGATAAATGCACCTAGCCCGGCTTAGCTGTTCATGTCGGGATACATCTACTTTGTCCCAATGGGGCAGGCTTCTTGTGCCCCAAAATTCACCACAGCTTCCAACGGGCTTAAGAAGCATTGCAATGTTGCGGAGTAACGAGTACAAGATTTTGCGCTCCAGAAGGCTGGCACGATGACGGTAACCGGGGGCTGTGCACCTGTGTCACTTTCTACGTGTACAAGTAGTGACGCCAACAAGCCTTGGCGTGCGGCAATGCAACGGGGAATGGCTAGTTTATTATTCGCCTTACGGTCCGGCCCGTTCAACGGAGAAAACTTAAACCTCTGCTGAAGTTGTATGTATGCATGCATGTATGTATATATGCTTTCGAAGATGGGCATGATGGTGATGAATGATGTTTGTTGTCGAATTAATGGAGTGACATTGATGCAATAATACCAGGTGGCCTTCAAGACTGGCCCATATAATATGGGCGATTAGTGCTTAGGCCCCAGACCTTCAAAGCGACCCGGTACGGGGACAAGTGAGGCAGAGTCCGGGGCCGTGAATGCGAACCACCATGTTCCGTACGGCGTACGGAGTACTTGGAGCACAGCTCCCGTTGGTTGCTCAAAAGGTGTTTGGGAGCATCGCCACTAACTTGATCTCCATGTGTGCTACTACAGCAAGGGTATTACCGAACTGGAAAAAAAGGTGACCCAACAGCAAAGCCCCATGATTCCCCTCTCTTTCTCAAACCCTTTTTCCATTTCAATCCCAGACACGTTGCTAGTCAAAAATCTCGTGAGCCTTGACTATGGATCTCTTTTCGAATTGCTGAACAAGTCAGCATACGAGAGCACGCGCAGCAGTTGTAAGCCACATCATTCCTTTGGCACTTTATTGCTTTGGTGCTTTTCAACTGTCGGGTTAATAGTCAGCCAATCTGATGACGACTTGGAACTAAGCCAACGACAACAACTCACTGGCGCACATAATATCGGCAAGCTTGTTCTCGACTTCCACCGCAAAGGAGGGAATGAAATCCAAGAGCTCGGTCGCATAGGCCGCCGCGGCCATGGCGGCGAACCCGTTCCATTCGTCATTCTTGTGAGAATCGGCGTACGAGGAGATGCCGCGGATGATGAGGAAGGGGAAATGGTTCATCAGGCCGGCGGCCTCCATCTCGAAACACTGGACGCCGTGCTCCGAGGCCATCCTGTCGCGGATGGTCGCGTCCTCCATCATGCTGTTGGCGGAAGCAATGACGCCATAGTGAACGACGGGATACTCGTCGCTGTCCTTTCGCTCCTTCCTGGGCACCAGCACAGCCGGGTCTTGGCCACACATCTCACGGCAGTCGCTCGACGTTCCTTCCCGGGGTTTGCACACCACGTCGGACTTGTACAGCCTGTCCCCCGTCTCGGGTCGCGCGTAGGCTTTCTTTTCATCGACGTTGCCCAAGGCTCTCTCGATGGCCCCCTTGAGGTCGTGGCCGCGCAGCTGGTGGCGGGCCACGAGCCCAGCCTCCGCCGACGCCAGCAAGGTGGGAGGCCCGTTCAAGTGCCCGTGGACGCTGAAGCCTTTGCCCTGCATCCACCTGCCGCTGTCGTACTGTATGACGCCGCCGGTGTCGAGGCTGCGCTTGCTGACGACCACGTCCCCCAGGCGGATGTCGTTTCGCCCGCTCGGGGCACCTCCCCCGACGCCGACCAAGAGCCCAACCTGTATGTTGGGGAAGCTTCGAAACATGTCCCTCGACACGACGGCTGCCGGCACTGAGCCGCGTTGTCCGGCGGGCAGCGTCGTCATCACGACGTTGTGGTGACCAATCCTGCCGAGCGTATATGTGTTATCGTCTCCTTGAGTCATCCAGGCCCGTTCGTGCGTCTCGTCCAAGAAGGCCTGGGCAGCCACGAGCTCGCACTCGATTGTGCATAGCCATCCGATCGTATAACACTTGGGATGTAACAACATGGCTTACACGGATCTATCTGCCTTGATTCGATCTGCCTTTTGAGATGCCCCTTAAAAATGTAGTTTAGAAGTTTGACGGAAGCTCGTTCTGAGTATATATATCGACGATAAAATTAGATGGGTAGAATCATGACTGCCTATTGAAGTCGAAAATGTCTCTTTCTTAGACATATTAAATATCCATCACTCCGTACAAGTCATCAAAAACACTTGATCTACATAGGTCCACTATCAGAGCCCTTGGGCGCTTAATTATGTACTCCGTACATGGGCGCCTAAACCCCTGCAGCACCGCAGTCCACTGGAAGCTCTCCGCAGAGTAGTCACCAACACAAAGCCCAAAATGGTTACAATTACAAAGCTGTCAAGGTAGAGAATACATGCAACTTGGCGATGCATACATCTCCACTTATACGGAGTATGATTGGCCCATCATGCCTCTCGCGTACCTAGGCTTTTCCATACACATATGCATGTTGGTCGTTCGTCCAACTGGGACGACTTTATGCAGAAGAGGCAACCAGTAAGGCGACAAGGCGTTTTGGGCCTCCGGGGCTGCGGGCTGTGCAACTTGATTTATGACAAAATGTAACCTCAAAAAACCCCCCCTCCCCACCTCCCTCCAAAGTTCTCAAAAAGAAGAACATCTTTTTCTCGCCAACGTCACTCGACTTCATCTTCTGTTTCCCATCAACCCGCTTCTTTGAAACTGTAAAATCGTTCACCATACCACAATGACGGGAAAAGACTCAGGACCATGCGCTGATTTCGTAGTCCACACATGGAACCAAGGTTGGAAAAAGCTCACTCCACTTATCAAGATGTATCGTTAGCTGACCAGATGTCCCCAGAATCGTCCAAGTGGGATACCGAGTCCCGGGAAGGATGCAACGGTGCCACGTCCCTGTGTGCTGAATCCGAGGACGGCCCCAGCGTCGTTGTCGTGTAAGCGCCCTTGTAGCAAAAGCCGACGTCGAAGAAGAAAAAATCTAATGTTCACATAGACTCGCAAGCGCCAATAGAGCTCGCTCTTGTAGAGGATGTCGAGGCGCCCTGGACAACACGTTCCGCATGGATGACTCCTGGTGGGCTGATCATTGCAAGAACTCGAACGGATACTTTGGTTCCGAGATTACTGTAGATGAGAATGATGAAGAGGATGGCATTAGTAGGTTCTTTTCTCTTTTCTTTTTTCTCTTTTTCTTTTTCCTTTGTGGCTTTCAGTCTTGTCCTAACATGATATACAGACTGCTGGAGCCTGTCCTTGGTAAAACTTTTGCATGGAAACCACTATGAGTGGCACAAGCAAAACGTCTTCACCCGATGGATGAAAAAGACATCGCAAACCTTCATCCTGGTGCTGGATGCCTCGGAAGAATTCGAACAGCGGCTATTCTCAAAGGTGCTGAGCGAGGTGGGAAGACACGCCTCCAAGGACCCAATGTGGTTCTTCGTCCCCCTGACCGAGGAGCTCGTCCGACACCAGGATGACGCGGTATGGCACCAGCGAACCCTGATCAGGAACATGGAAAAGGGGAGGTCCGAGATTGAAAACTCCAACTTTGACGAGCTCCACGAGCTCGCGAGGCATGCCATCCACGCGCTGGAGACGCTCGACGTCGCCGAGATCACCACGTCGAGCATGATCCGCCAGCACGCCTACTACATGGAAAAGGGCCACTTCCGCCCGGGCCGCAAGTCGCACCGCGTCCACCAGCAGCTCTACTTCTTCAGGCACATGATTGAGAGCCTGAGGTGCCGCTCAAACTCCAACAAGGAGCGACTGGACAACGAGATCCAGCTGAGCTTCAACAAGGTGTCGCAGGACAACGCGAGCCACTCGCTCGAGGTCAGCAAGGCCGCCAGGTCGGACGGCAAGGCCATGAAGACCATGGCTCTGGCCACGTCCCTGTTCCTGCCGTCCACCTTTGTCTCGACCCTGTTCAGCATGTCCTTTTTCCGGTTCGACGACGCCGGGTGGGAGATGTCCCCTCGCATCTGGCTGTTTGTTGCCGTGAGCTTTCCGGCTACCACCTTGGCAATGTTTGTCTGGTGGTGGTTGATGATGAGGCCCCGCAGGATTCAGCGGCAGCAACAGCAACAAGAGCAGCAGCAGCAGCAGAAGGGCAAACGCAGGCAGCAAGATCAAGAGCAACAGCAACAACAACAACAACAAGACCAAGAGCAGCAGAAGCAGTATCAACTTGACTGGGGGAATACCTGGAAAATGGATGAGCTAGCTCGCAGCCGCACTTTCACTTTCGGCGGTAAGACTTTCACAGTAGGGCGCTCAAATCCACCAAAGTCTACCTTTAAACTCGGACATTAGAGCTCAGAAAGAAACGTCCCAACTCGGCATGAAATCATCACCAGCGACACGTCAGACCATGGTAACGTTTGTTGGGGGAGTGTTCAAGCGGGTGTTCAATGCGAAACCGCAGAATGGAATCTGAGGTTTAAAATTGCATCGATGCCCAGTAATGAAGTAATGATCTTTCTTTTGTCAAAGGATGCAAATATCGGCACTAGAATGGGAAATATGAAACTGTTTGTGTATTTTATCAGCGGCATACAGGGTAATATCTCAAGTACGAAGAAAAAGAAGAACAAAAAAAAAGCTTAGTAATCTTTGTGAGCAAGTTTGCGAACGTAGGTCATATATGACCCGCCGCTAAGCGCTGATGATGGACGGAAAGCTCGGGTGTGTTGACTGCACATACACCACAACCACATCTCACTCACTATCTGTCTATATCTTTAATATTTTGCGACAATCTCTTTTTTTCTTATGAAGCAAAAATCTCATAGATAGAGCAGCTCATTCATTCACTCATTTCTTTCTTTCAACCGAACATTCCTGGATGCAGCGCAGTCGAGCGTCGGCCCTGCTGGTGGGCCAGCTGCTGCTCACAGCAGTCTCGGCGCATAGCGCATCATCATCATCTTCTTCATCATCAAGCGACCGCCAGCATGGACTCATCGGATACGGCATCTCCATGTACAAGCCGGCTTGCGCCTACGCCTGCCAGAAAATCATCTCACAAGCTCAGCTAAACTGCTCCACCACGGATGGAAACCATCATGAGCGGCGGCACGGCGGCCACGGCGACGAGGCAGACGAATACACCACGTCGTCAGAGTGCTACGCCAACGACGAGGCGTATCTTTTATCGCTGGCCTGGTGCATCAACCTGAGGTGCATCAAAGATCACGACGCGCATGTCGAGCAGTGGGAGGTCGAGCGCTTCTGGGAGCGGCATGCCGTGCCCGGCGGACACGAGGCGGCAATGTACTCGTACGAAGTTGCCATGATCATGTGTGGCCGGGGTTCCATCAAGAAGTTTGAAAAAGGTTCTGTCCTCGATGGACCGAGCTGGTGGCCCGATGAGGAATACGAGCCCGTCGTGACACACCACAGAGACTTTGCTCGCGTCGAGGAGCAGCACTCGAGATATGGGTAAGACTTGTCAAAAAAGAAGAAGAAGAAATGAACTCTACACTTGATTATCAATGTTGCTCATGTTTCTTTACAGTATTACGCTGGTCGCATTCATGATCCTTTTCCCGCTCGCTCTGACGTTTTGGCATTTTCTCATTGCCTCGTTTTGGCCGAGAGGAGAGCGTTTGCTTCTCACCTACCTCGTCGACCCTGCGCTTTGGGGAAAACGGCATCTCGTGGGACTACCCATGGACATCGGCCTCGTCCCAACCCGCGGTCAAGCCGCCCTCATCTTGGTCATAATCGTGGTCAACATGGCGCTGTCCGTCGTCACCTACCGCGGCAGCCTCCCCAACAGCTCCTACTCGTCAGCATCCGAGGCCACGAAATCTTACTTTTCCAACCGCCAGGCCATCCTCTGCGTCGCCAACCTGTCCGTCATCCTCCTCTTCAGCGGGCGCAACAACCCGCTGATCAAGCTCACCGGCTGGCACCATGGCACGTTCCTGCTCCTCCACCGGTGGGTTGCGTATATATCCATCTTCCAGGGAGCGCTCCATGCCGCCATCAAGTTTCTGATGCACATCGACGTCATCTGGCACAAGTTTACCGAAGCCTACTGGATCGTCGGCTCGGCGACCATGTTGGTCTTTTGCCTGATTATCCCGTTTTCTCTGCTGCCGATCCGTCGCCGGTGGTACGAGCTGTTCCTAGACGTCCACATCATATTCGCCATCCTTGTGCTTGTCGGGGCGTACTTGCATCTGAATATCGAGTTCTCCTACCGCTGGGGATACGAGAATTGGGTCGTCTTGGCCGCGTTCATCTGGATCGCCGAAAGAGCCGTCCGGATGATCAAACTCGCCAGCAACGGCGTCCGTGAAGCCACCATTGTTCCTATCGACCACGAGTATTGTCAAGTAACCGTGGAGGGTATCTCGGCAAAGGGATATGCATATCTCTATTTCCCCGCGGGGCGTTGGCGACTGTGGGAAAACCATCCATTCTCGATAGCCGGGTCCGTCATCTCCAGCCACGGCGGTCGCTTAGCTAGTGGACACCAACCTCTCGCCGGGCATGAGATGTTTGAGCTCGGCTCCGATGTGTCGTCGGAGCGGGGCTCAGTACACGAGGAGGAACATGAAAGCAAGCACGTGAGCAGCACGGATTCAGACAGCGACGACGAAGATGAGGTTGAATCTAGCAAAAGGCCACTTGCTACATCCTCAAGCGAACCACAAGAGTCCTCATCTCAGCCTCTCTTACAAGGAGGAAATGATGTATCTGAGGAAAATGTGCGCGAAAAGTCCGAGAATCCCCTCTTTCCAGCTGATGATGGGAATTATTCCACCAGCGGGTTATCCTTCCTCATCCGCAAGGGCCATGGGGCAACAAAACGTCTGTTTAGCACCAATGACAGCACCAAGGTCTTGGTGGAAGCACCATACAGCTCTGCGGCGACGAGCTCGCATCTAGCCATGTCTGCCTCGCATATTGTATGCATCATCGGCGGCTCGGGCATCACCGCCGTACTGCCGCTGCTGCGGAGCCGAGCTGGCGCAGGCGTAGGCCGGACGGCTCTGTATTTCAGCAGCCGCTCGGACGAGCTCGTGCTGGCTTCGGGGGTATCGGACCTCGGTCACGGGAAAGGAGGCGTCGAGGTCAACGTCAGGATCGGGCAGCGGTGGGACATTGGCCATGTCGTAAACCGGGAGGTGGGCGACGGCCAGGGCGACGTCGTCGTCGTGTCGTGCGGCCCAGCAGCCATGGCTGATGATGTGCGCTGGGCTGTCGTGCAGGCCAACAGGCATCTACGAGGCAACGGCGTTGTGAGGTTGGTAGAGGAGTGCTACAGCTGGTAGGATCTCACGTGTTGCTTGATACACACACACACACACACACACACACACACACACACACACACATATATATATATATATATATATTATATATACTCTACTGTTTCTTTCTGCTAGTCGGCTAGTTTAGCAGAGAGTGCCGTCGCAGCCACCCTGGCAGTCGTATGACCCCCCCTTGTCAGCATCGCTGCCATAGATGTCGTACCCCTGGAACCACCCGTTGAGCGTTTCGTGGATGTAGTCAAGGTTCTGCGGGTACCCGTTGTTGACGCCCTCCTCCGAGCAAGGGTAGTCCTCCGTGATGCCGCGGCCGCCGTTGAACCCCGAGCCGTCATCGGCCGTGAACCACCCGTTGTAGCGGCCGAGCGCGCGGACGGCGTTGCCCCCGGTGCTGTCGAGCGCGGAGCGGAGGTAGTAAGCGCCGCAGTCGACGTTGTCCTCGACCGGGTACTGGCAGCTGTCCTGGCCGTTTTGGCAGTTGCCCGGGTGGCACTGCATCAGCCCGGGCGTCGGCCCCCCGGCGTCGGCGTCGCACGACGACTCCTGCATGGCGATAAAGGCCAGGATGGCAGGGTCGATGTCGTACTTCTCCCCCGAGGCCTGGAACGCCCCGTCGTACTGCGCGCAGTTTGAGCCCACGCCGTCGTAGTAGTCCTCGAGCGAGATGTGGGCGAGGCTGTTGATGTCGAGGGGGGGGGGGATCCCAGCCGTCCTCGCGGATGCCCGAGTTGAGCCAGTCCTCTGACCCGTTGGGGCCGCAGGCTCCGTCGCCGCCTTGGGTTGGGTCGCAGGCGCCTTCGGCCATGGCGTTGAGGTTCTTGGCCGTGGTGAGTGTGGTCACCGAGGCGAGAAGCGCGAGGTAGTTCTTGTTGATGGGCATTTTCAAAAAAGATTCTTCAGGATATAATAAGATGAAGATGTGTTTTCAGGATGTAAGAAAAAGATTCTTCAGAGTATATCAGGATGTAAAGGAGATGTATTATCAGGATGTAAGATGTAGATGAAGTTGTGCTATTAGTTCAACTCACATCGGCAACCCCCAATACCTTTATACTTGAATCAGTCTCAGAGAAACTCCTAATCGACCCTCGCATCGAGATTAGCCACGTTGGAATCCTACACGAAGTTGACGTTCCTGAAAGAATCCCAAGTGGTGATCATTCTCCCTAGCTACTCCTTCCGGCAAGGTCTCGGCCGGTTTTCAAGACGAGCTAACGAACTCGAACTAGAGAGCTAGATCATGTTGTTGTTATTCGGCCGAGTATGGAGCTTAAAGGCTTGGACGGCATGTTGATTTTTCGTCCAATCGACGGGTAAGTGGCAAAACTTATTCCTTCCAACTTTTGAGTTTCTAGAAAAGGTAAAAAGGGGAAAAAGAAGAAAAAAGGAACAGTTAGTACGATAATCGGCATGTGTTCGGGCGATACTCCGCGATCCTCTATCTTATTACCCGCTTACCTGCCCATTTGAGATATTTCAGCCTTCTATTAAGGAAAAGAAAACCAAGAAAATAACAAGAAAAAAACGGCTAGTCTAGTTCAGGGTCTGCTCTCAGTAATACTGAGCTTACAAGGCTGGCTTGCCAAACTTTTGCAAGTAAAAATGCCATCGGCTCCGTTCGGCTATAGCAATACTTCTTAAAATCATACGTGCAGAATACTTACTTGCTATTTGTCCCAGATCTAACTCGTCTGGTAGAGGACAAACCTGCGCCCAGCGTAAAGGAAACTCGCTGATCCAAAACAAATAGTCGTCTCCTTAAATTAGTGGGTGGGCGATGGATCGAGGCGAGCAGAAAGATGATGTTCGAATCCCAAGCTTCTTTCTGTCACCATGGCCTTGCGCTATGATGTAATGCTCCTGAGAACGGTCAGTAGGGCGGAGGCATTCCTTGTGGAGGATATTGAGCCTATTAGAACCACGTATAGGCACCTCGCCATGAATACTCATGTAAGTAAATATATAGAACATTGAGCTCCACCCTGACCAGGAGGTTCCTCCTCGGACTTATGAAGAAGTATTCCAGGTCAAACATATTCTAGTCTGCCACAAAGTCAGGCTCTTGATTAATAGAAGCAAATCTCGTAAAGGCTATGGAAGCCGACTGGAAAGCGACAAGGCAGATGACACACCTAAAGTTCCAAGGTACTTACTCCTTCTTTTCAATCTCTGCAGACCAAGACATCGACTTGACTTGGTCAAGGCGGCTTTAGTGACTTCTAGGAGACACCTTTCATATGAGAACTTGATTGAAAAGGAAACCTTTTTGTTTTTGTTTTCCAAGATGCCTCTTTCTATATTTCTTGAGGTATTATACAACTATCTATTATCGGCCAAATACTACGTAGATGTATATGATTGCTTCTCTCCCTTGATGGCATCATGCTCATCAGTATTGACTTGCTGGATCTCATCACTGTTTTCCCGCTCCTGATACGTCTTGGCCGCATGTTCCTCGACAGCATCTTGCTGTGGACGCATAAAAGCCGCATTGGTAGCATCAATATCCTCCTCCAGCTCCATGGGCAAGAGCAGGTTCAGAATCATGCAGACCATAGCACAGACGGCAAAGCCGGTTTCCATGACCAGGGTGATGGCATCGAAGAATCCCTGAAGCGTCCTGTCGTCACCCGAGTACGTGAAAATGTTGTCAAAGTAGGTCGGCACGAGGCTGGCCCCGTAGCCCAGCGCAAGACCAGCCGTGAGGATGAAGCGGTTACGTCGGTCAAAGGAACCCTGGGAGCGGGAAACGATAGCCATGCCCGACACCACGACGGCAGAGAATAGAAACGTCGTCATGCCTCCCAGGACCGGCGAAGGGATAGCAACGAGCGAAGCAGCAAACTTGGCAAAGATGCCCATGATGACGAGGAAAAAGCAGCAGGCGTAGCCGGCTTTGCGGTTAGCGCAGCGCGTCAAGGCGATGACGCCGTTGTTCTGGGCAAAGCACGACATGGGCGTGATGGTCATGAGCGAGGCAAAGCAGCCGGCCAAGCCATCGGCGAGGATGCCTCCCTGAATCCTGCTCTCGTACATCTTGCCATCGACCTCGACCCTGGAAACATCACAAGTGGCAGTAATGTCGCCCGTCGCCTCGGTCGCGAGGATGATGTAGACTGCCAAGATGGGGAGTACGAGCGGGCCGTAGATGGTCAGGGGGAAGGTCTTGACCCAGACGAAGCTCGCGACGGGGGCAGCATCGATGCCGGAGCGGTCGAAGTAGCCGCACGCAGCGGCGATGATGCAGCCCACCAACAGGCCAATCACGACCGAAGTGGACTTCATGATGGGGGAGCCGAAGCGCTCCGAGAGGATAATGGTGACAAAGACGGAGAACCCCAGGCCGAGGTACTCCGCACTACCCCAGGGGAGCGCATGAGGAGCGTCCACGTTGGGGCACTTGGCGAAGAAGTCGACGGCCGTCGCCGGACTGCCGCAGGGACCTGTGCCTCCCATCCAGTTGGAGAAGCCGGACTGGATGAGCTTGACGCCGATGAGCATGACGGTCGGGCCGGTGACGACGGGAGGGAACATTCGCAGCAGGATCTTGGGTGGGAGGAACGAGATGAGGATCTCAAGGAGAGCGCAGACGGCGCATGTGCCCAGGAGAGCACCGTATCCCTGGGGGCAAGGCAGACGAGCTTCGGTATCCGGGTCGATGGGGCAGAAGCCGTTTCTGTACATCTGGTCCAACGCACCTTGAGCGATGGGTATGATAGCAAATGAGACACCAACAACTGAGATGAGACCAGTGCCGATGTAATAGCTAAAGCTGCGTCAGTAACTTGATTGTGAGAGAATCCAAAGCCGGAATAGTAAAGAAAGATTAAGACTCACGGTGTCTTGTAGATGTGAAAACGAGTAATTTGCACAGCAGACAGTATCCCGCTCACAATCAACGAAGCTGAAACGAGATATTGCTGGTCCGGCCCGGAAAAGTTGGCGCCAGATGAACCGCCAAGAAGAATGGGTGGCGTGATGACTCCCGCCAGCATGGCGAGCGCATGCTGGAAGCCCAGCAACACGGCGAGGAAGACGGGCATCCTGTCGTGGAGGCCGAAGAAGGGGCTGCCGTTCCTGCGCCCACGCATGAATGGCAGGTTGGGCTTGAAGAGCGCCCCGTAGTCGTAGCTGCCGATGAGGCCATCACGGGTGGTGACTGAGTGTTTCAAACGCTGCAGGATGGGCTTCTTGGGTGGTTGGCCCGGGAGGGAGGAGGGCGCGTGTTCGTCCATTTTGTGTCGTCGTCGTTTGTTTCGTATATGTACGTCGCAGATGCAGGTCAACTGTGCTCATGCGGATCATGTCCGAACAAATCCTGCAAGTGATTCGAACAAACAAGCGCACGCACTAAGCAAATTCCTCATTCAGCGCGGTAGGTTAGATAGATATATTGATCCAACCCCACGGCTGTCCGAGAAAATATCATCACGAACAAAACCAAACAAAACCCCGGGGGGGAGGCCTCGATTTCAAATACGACAAAATCTTTTTTGCCTCTGCCTTACCAAACCTGCCAAACCCCAGTCGATGGGGAAGTTTCAACCCCCTTCCGATAGACAGGCATCGTTCCTTCTCCGTCCAGGGTCCTTGGTAATTGATAAGCAACCACGGAGCATATCATTCGAGTAATTGAACACCCGATAAGGAAGTACCGCACAACTTATCTGTCGGGAGCTTATCTATCGGTGGGGTCCTGCACGCTTCTAGGGCTGGCAGGCTTGCTAGGTTCACGTGGGAGGACTTGGCTTGGCGTAAGATTGTGAGCATTTAGCTGAAAGAGCCATGCCAGAACCCCGTCACGACGGTTAGGTCGGGACCGGTAGCTTTTGACGTGCATGCAATATTATTGGCCTGCTGGCTACAATCTGCCGTCTGGTCTTCCTCGTTGAAGGACTGACTCCCCATATTCATCTGCATCAATAACTCGGAGCCGGCCGAAGAGACTGATGAAAAGTTACCCTAAATCATTGTGACGAATGAAAAGACAGATCGATATCTCTGAGGCGCATCATGATCGGATCTTGGCTGTTGAATCTCCGATTCTTCATTGCTTGATTGAAACAAATCAAGTCATCCCTTCAACTAAAAGCATGCTCATAAAAATTCTTACTCCGCTCTCAACGCCTCTCCAAATTCACGTTTATCTAATATTTTTTCAATTTTGAAACACAACGAAGACACTCATTCTACACATCTCATTGAAACTTATATATCTTGAAGGCGATATATAGTAGTTATATTAATGGAGAGACGGCACGCAATGGCAAGCACGCTATTGTATGCTAACACATTAGACGACATCAAGTGAGACTTACAGTTTTGATGATGCCTCTTCATGAACTACTTTTGACTCATTCTAATTGCGTAGACTTCCGACTTGAGTTCTTGCTCCTCTCTTTCATTTTTTTCTCCATAGACCCGTATGTTGAAAATGGGAAAGAGCGAGGGCATACAGCACAGTGCAGGTCACAATTCACACCTCACACACTGTCCGACAACTCCAAACACCGGCTCCTCAGTTTTTTCCTCAGCGCCGATCGCAAGCCTTTCCATCGCGAAACAGATCCTTGCAGCCATCAAATCAATTGTCGACGCAGCAAACGTCCAAACCATTCCACCAAAAAAGTAATGAATTGACGTCGGCGAGCCGTAAAATCTGCGCAATCATCATGTTCGAAAATCTCTGCACCCTGCCCCTGCAGGCTGACGTCTTCACCACCGCCCTGCATCCAACGGAGCCGCTTCTGACCGTCGGCTTGTCGTCCGGTCATGTCGAGACCTACCGTCTGCCGGCCGTAGAGAGCGGGTCGGACGATGGCGATGGGGATAACAGCATCCTGAGTACTGGCAGCAATGGAAAGGGCATGATTGAGACCGCGTGGGCTACCAGGCGGCACAAGGGGAGCTGCAGGTGCTTGGCTTACGCGCACGATGGAAGCAGTATGTTTTTTCCACGGTCCCCTTCTCCAGCATCCCAATTGGCAATATACTAACAGAATTTAAAAAAAAAAAGCAATGTACTCTGCTGGCACAGACTCTCTAATCAAGCAATTCCACCCCACGACCGGGCGCGTCGCATCCAAGATCCTCATCCCCTCCACAACAAACCTCCCCGATGCCCCAACGCTCCTCCACGTCCTCAACCCCCAATCCATCCTCCTAGCCACCGACTCCGGCGCCCTACACATCTTCGACGTCCGCGACGGCCAGCTGGGCAAAAAGCCCGCCCAGACGCACTACCCCCACGCCGACTACGTGAGCTCCATAACCCCCTTGCCGCCGTCGGCCGAGAGCACGAGCGGCTTCCCGAAGCAATGGGTCAGCACCGGCGGCACGACGCTCGCCGTCACGGATGTGCGCCGCGGCGTCCTGGTCCGTAGCGAAGACCAGGAGGATGAGCTGCTTAGCGGGTGCTTCGTCCCCGGTCTCGGCCCCAAGAACAACCGGAAAAACGGCGTGCTGGCTGTCGGATCCGGCAGCGGCGTGCTGACGCTGTGGGACAAGGGCGCGTGGGACGATCAGCAGGAGCGCATCATCGTCGACAGCGCCAAGGGTCCCGTCGGCGGGGAGAGCATCGATGCGCTGGCCCTGGTACCGCAGGATATGGGTCTCGGGAAGAAGATCGTGTGTGGCGTGGGCGACGGCAGCCTGCGGGTCGTGGACCTCATCAAGAGGCAGGTCGAGGTGTCGGCGAATCTCCGACACGACGATGTCGAGGGCGTCGTCTCTCTTGGTTTCGACTGTGGGAACCGACTCATCAGCGCAGGAGGCCGGACCGTCAAGGTTTGGGAGGAGCTGTCCGAGCTGCAAGGAGGAGACGACAGCGAGGAGGAAAGCGAGGATGAGAGTGACGAGGATGACGATGACGCTGACGCTGAAGAGGCCAAGACGGGATCCAGGAAGCGGGCTGTCGACAGCGAATCGGCTTCGGATGATGACAGCAGCGATGACGAGTTTGTGGAGGAAATGAGACGTCGTGTGAAGCGGCGGAAGGAGGTGCAGAAGAGCAAGCTGGGTCCGATGGGTGCGCACGGCGTTCTTGGCTTCGACGATATGGATTGAAAAAGAATTGAGCCTGGTTTACATAGGGAATCAAGGAAAGGGGGGAGATTGGGCGCTTCAAGAATGGTTTGAGGATGAAAAAACATCAAAGCCTACAAGACCGAAAAAAGCCTGGTGGAGGGATATATACCCATATTTTACTGTTCGGCCGATACCAGCTTTCTAGAGATATCTTCTTTCGATGAAATCACATATAGCCGTGGTG
Organism: Trichothecium sympodiale; assembly: GCA_003012115.1. Taxonomy (NCBI): domain Eukaryota; kingdom Fungi; phylum Ascomycota; class Sordariomycetes; order Hypocreales; genus Trichothecium; species Trichothecium sympodiale. The sequence goes on along the minus strand of PXOB01000071.1, from coordinate 86,066 downwards.
CAACAGCATGGGACGGCAGATGTTCATCTGGCACATGAGCTTAATAAAAAAAGGGGGAAAAGATATTACACCCAAAGGAAAAAAAGGCGCCGAAACTTTCAATTGATCCTGATCCGTAAATGTAAAAACCCAGATGCGACTTGTCTACCAACTCCTTCTTCGCCTAGCTCTGAATCATATCAAACTAAAGTATAACCGCTATAGTTTACATCTTCAACAGGTTCTAAAACCTGCACGAATGCCGTGACTGTGCCTTGGGCCGTCCAGCCCTCTTCTTGCGCTGCTGGTACGACGTTGGCGGTGTCAAAGCAAAAAGGTTGTCCTGTTTCCGTCGCAGCTCTTTGATCGAACAAGACTGCGATCTAATAATGCGATCTAGTATATAGTAATGCTGGTCCTCTACCGAGAATTTCATCTCCTTCTCATGCCCATCTTTCATCGCTGATACCGGAAACTTATTAAAAAAAAAATAAAAAAAAAATAAAAAAAAATAAAAAAATAAAAAGAAAGAAAAAGGCAGATGGTGAAAGCTCCGGCCCAATAATAAACTCCGCTTCCCATAAAAACAAAAAAAAAAAAAAAAAAAAAAAAAAAAGGTGTATACATGTATCCGGGAGTAGTCTCAGTAAAGCTGTATGCTTTGCAGCGCTCAAACGCTGCGTAACCGGATCGTGTGAATGCCCATACAAAGAGGGCGAAGCCTCTTTTGAGCGGTGTAATCTGTCCATGTATGTTGACAGTTTGTGAGGGGAATAAGGAGATGCCCAGAACGTCTCCGAACTTTGACCTGGAAGTCAAAGACCGGAAGTCCAAGGCGTAGCGGGGGGTTTGAAAAGACGGCGTAGCGTCGATGTATGCTACAATATGCATGAATCGGGAAATATAATCGTGTGTTATAGTCGCGGTGTTCCTATAGAAAGGAAAACCATGCAGATAAGATGATGAGGCCAAGTATAGGAATGAGGTATGCTAGACGCCAGGCAGATGAAGATAACTCCACTGCGCATCGTCTTCGTTGGATGAACGACGACCGCGAGACTCGCTCATGATGCTGGCGGCTGTCGGGGCAGAAAATCGCCGGGGGCTGCTAGTGGCCAGCTCTTCGTCGTACATGATGACCGTCGGCATCATCCTGCTCTCCAGATCGCGGCTCCTCTGGCTGCTGCCGCTGCCGCTGCCTCCTGGCCTTTCGTGCCTGCCACTGTTTCCAGGGCGAGGCCTGCTCTGGGTCCGTCTCTGGTCCTTGACCTTGCCGCTCCTGTGCCTCCTGACGTCCCTGAGGTTGGGCATCTCGGAGGCACTCGACGTCGTGGGGATGCACACGTGGGGGATATTCTTGCGCGAAGCAATAGCTTTGGCGAGCTCCACAGCCGATGAGCCTCCGATGCTGATCACGCAGTCCCTTCCTGAGATGCGCTCTACGGCATCGTCGACAACGCGGATGGGGACGTTGACGAGGGACGAGTCCAGGATGTGAGAATCCAGCGTGGGAATGAGCAGCTGAATGCGTCGAGCGAGGGCGATGCGGGAAGGTGAAGAGACAATGAGGGGCGCTGCGATGCCCAGGCGCTCCAACTCGGCTGGCAGGCGGGCGGTTGTGCCGGTGCCAAAAACGATTCTCGGTGAAGATGACGACGGCGAGGGGTATTTTGAGCTTGATTTTTCGTCGTTGCCGGTTGCTGTTGTGAGCGATGCTGACGACGGCGACAGCAGGGACGACTTTGAGGTGGAGAATGCCGGTGCGGTGGTATCATCTGTGATGGTGGTCGGGAGAATGCTCAAGTCGCCAGTTAAGCCGGTGGTGGTGGTGGTGGTGGTGGTGGTGTCGTTGGATGTGTTGTTGGAATCGAACCTGTTGAGTACGGGGGCGGTGTCTGTCGTCGTCGTCAAGCAAGCAATGCGTAGAGGAACCGGCGAAGCTGGCGATTCGGAGGTTGTGATCATGACGTTTTTTTTCTCCCGGTGCCCTCCGTCCGTAACGGCGTTGAATTTCCAAAGTTTGAGGTAGATTCAAGTAGGCGATGACTCTCGATCCTCGGGTGCTCTTGAACAGTTCCGGAGATCGAGCGGCCAAGGATTACCCAAAAAACCCCGGTGGTGGCGGCCGTACTTAGAATGGGGAAAAAAATTCCCCATCGATTGCCAAAAAAGAAAAAAAAAGAAAAAAAAAGGGTCCTGGTGCCAAGAGGGGCTCTTGAACGTCACCCTAGCACCAAATCAGTAAGCTCAAGACAAAAGGGAGCTCCACGAGGCGTCATCAGGCCAAGACCCCCAAGACCCCCAAGACTTGTAGAATGTCACGAGCTAGTGACGCAGGTGTTGTTATTGGTTCATCAGGTTTTGGCAAAGATCTGGTGGGTAGATACTTACATCGCCCAACTAATCAACATGTTGATAAAGGCAGCACCCTAAGGACGTTGTGCTAATAAAAACGGGCCGCTGCAATCTCGGGTCTCATCTCAGGGTCTCATCTCGGGGTCTCAGGGGCACCAAAGGGATGCATGCGGCCTTTACCTAGTTGTAGTTCCATTTGGGCAAGTCGATTTTTGCTGATTCACATTCACAGCCAAGAGGGCCAGCTGAGGAAGAGGAAAAGGGTGTCTGTCGTAAATCCACAGTTTCTGGAACAAGAGGAGCTGCTTCTGGTGAATCAATATCACTAATGTACCCCGTACGTCGGGCGTAAATATGACGATTGTAAGACATCCGGGCGTGAGCACTCCGCGGAGAAGAATTGCTCTTTTTGCTGAGAGCGGAGTTGTGATTCGCTTGATTTCTTTTTTTGGATTTTCTCCGGTCGCCCCAAAAAAAAAGCCCTTTTTGTGGTTTCTGTTTCTTGTGGCAAAGACATTTTTGTGGCGCCTGGTGAGATGTGGCGAATTCCAGCCAGATGACATAATTTGTGCGTTTCTAAAATATCGATATTCCTGAGAACCAATTCTCATACAATTCGGTGCTTCTTCTTCGCCAATTTTGTGGTAATCCCCATGATTGCTAGCAAAAGTCGTGAAGACAACACCTATGGTAATAACTTTTCCACCATTGCCACTTCTTTCTATTTTCTATATATTCCCCGGCGTTTCGTCGACAAGGCTTGCAGTTGGGAGCTCAACAAACATTAAATGAGAAACAACCGCCAGGATGCAAGCGGTCAGACATTTGCCTCTAGATCAATTTTAAAGGAGCCATAGCTCCGGAGAGAGATTGCTAGCTTTACGCTACTAGGCGAGAAATTGCCCAATTGTGAACTTGGTCAGATGAAATCTTCTCGAAACCAACCCCCTACGTTCGTAGTAAGTGTCACAAATAAGCAAGGAGTTTCTGATTGATCAAGAAAGCTCCGTCATGTATGTCACGGGTGGCAGATAGCTTTCCTGTCAGTCAACTTTGTCAGAGCTTATACGCCAGTATTGATGGCATCCCACTCATCACACGCTATAGCTTTGAAAACTACAGCATTCAGTGTGGATTTCCCGCCACGGGCATCTCAAAGGCGCTACGTTCGAAAAAAAGAAATGGCGGGTCATTCATTACTTTTTCTGCTGCCTCCAGGATCTCGTCAATAACCGTAACTCACAGACGAGCTGGGGTAAGATTGACATCAACATCGCTTTGTCGCATCAACTCCCCCGCATGCCAAGATGTAATTCCCATCTCATACTTTTACACATCAGATCAGCACATGCAGCCTGCGAAATGCTTGCCGTGCGAATGAAATCATGGCATTCTCAACTGGGGAAATGCGGGGAGCAATTCGATTGGTGCGCTAAGTCTCCGGGTTCTTGGCGGAATAGAAGAAAAGAAAACTTCCAAAATAGGAGTCATGCTCAGGGATTCGTGCTATTATTCAGTGCACTTTCTCGAAGTAGAAGTGCGGAGGTAGATTACCACGGTTAATCAATTCGAGACCGTCGTGAAAATACAATCTATAAAATGCGAGCCCCCGATACATACGATGAAAGCAAAATCAGGTTTCGAGGTTTCTTGCAAACCTTACCATTGAAACCAGCAAAACATGATGATGCTTGCTTCAGCCATCTATGCACTGGCAGTAGGCGGTGGCCTCGCCGCTGCTCAGACCTTCTCCAACCCCATCATCTGGCAAGACCTTGCCGACTTGGAGCTGATACGGGTCAAGGATGCCTTCTATTACACGGCCTCGACCATGCACTACTCGCCCGGCGCCCCCGTGCTTCGCTCATACAACCTCTATGAGTGGGAGATGATAGGACACTCCGTGCCCGAGTTGACCTTTGGCGACAAGTATAACCTCGATGGCAGTGGTTCAGCCTACGTCAATGGCATCTGGGCCAGCTCCATCGCTTACCGTGAGAGCAACGGCCTGTACTACTGGTATGGATGCACCGACTTCGCTACCACGTACATCTTTACGGCTTCGGACCCAGCTGGGCCCTGGGAGAAGCAACCATCGATTCAGGAATGCTTCTACGACGTCGGGGTCCTCATTGATGATGATGACACCATGTATCTTGCCTCGGGCAGGTATGATATTGCCGTCACACAGTTGTCAGAAGACGGCTTTACGCCAGTCCGGACCGAGGTAACTCTACTCTGTAATCTATGCAATGATGGAGAAATTGTTGACCTGTCCAGCTCGTCTGGCAAGATAGCCGACGTTACCTCGAGGGGGCGCGCTTCTACAAGATCAATGGGCGATACTACATCTGGCTCACGAAACCTGCCGATGAACAGCATGTCCTCATTGCCGACAGCCCCTTTGGAACATATCAAAGCCATTCCGTCCTCGAGAGAATGAAGTCTCCGATCCCAAACTCTGGAACTCCGCACCAGGGAGGTATCATCGATACTCCCAACGGCGATTGGTACTACGCGGCCTTTCTCGACGCCTACCCACTCGGCAGGATCCCGGTGCTTGCTCCCATCGAATTCGACGACCAAGGCGTCCCTACCATTATCACCGATGAGAACGGGGGTTGGGCATCTTCGTACCCAGTACCTGATATTCAGACAGATAAGTCGGTGACACCCATTGGCCCTTTCACGACGACATTTGAATCGGCACCTCTGGGCCCCGAGTGGGAATGGAACCACAACCCGGAAAATAGTGCTTGGAGTATTGGCGGCGGGCTCACTCTGCGCACTTCAACGGTCACTACAGACTTCAATCAAGCACGGAACACTCTGAGCCATCGCATTATTGGTCCTCGGAGCTCCGCTACCATTCGCCTCAACCTGGGCGGCATGGCATCTGGAGATATTGCAGGCATCGCCCTCTTGCGCGACGAATCAGCATATCTAGGCGCTCGCAAAGCCGCCGACGGCTCGCTTACCCTCGAAACAGTGTACGGCATCACCTTGGCGGAACAAAATGGCGGCTGGCAGTCGACAAACAAGGGCAACGTAGTAGCGTCATCGACATCAGGGCTTGAATCCGTAGCCTCTGGGGACGCAGACCTTTGGTTGAGGCTGACGGCTGATGTCACGCCAACCTTTGGAACTAACAATGCAGGTCGGAACCCGGCTGTCTTTGAATGGAGTACCGATGGTGAGAGCTGGTCACAGCTAGGCGATACGTACAGCATGCATAACCGATGGGAATTCTTCATGGCTTTCCGTTTCGCCATCTTCAACTTTGCAACCGAGGCTCTCGGTGGAGAGTTGGTGGTTAAGGAATTCGACCTGCAGATGGCCTAGAATTAGCATGCATCCTACACAAAACGCATAGGTATATACGCCTACTATCAATAATTACAGCTTATATAAAAAAGGCGTACTGAAGCCAATCCAAGCAACTGCTTCAACGTGAGCATTTCAAGTTCTCGGGAATAATCGCAAATCCGTCGGCATTGTGTCCGCGCTGTGGATACGCATCCTTCAAGCTTCTCATCCTTGGAAATACCCCGTACGCGCAACAACACGGAGCAGCCCGCCTGTGGGGGCTCCTCGACGCCCTTCGGCTAAACGCCGATAAGTACGAATCCTTTCGGTGCTCGGTAGTTTGGCCTCAGCCAAGTACGGAGTAGTATGGACACTTCTCGTTGGGCAAGTCTTACCCTCTACTTTGATCGCCGCTGAACTTCCGGGATCGGAGCATGGGGTCGGTCGGTCAGCAAGAGACCGGACTTGGCTCTGCGACGGAAGCTTCACTCGCCAAACTTCTTTCTCTTCCTGATTTTACACCTGGTAATAAGTCATGTCCCCAGAGTCCGCGTCTCATCATGGCGAAGGCAATGCTCGAGAGAGAGCTCCCGAGGAGAAGCAATGACAGCCCACCTCCCGATATTGAGAATGGAATAAAAGGGCATGGAGATGGTCAGGAAACTGACAACGGGGTGGTCAAGCCTGGTGCAGCCAACGACACCAGCTCAGGCGCCACCGCAGTGCCTGATGACGGCGACCCGAATGCTCTCCGAAACGTCGACTCCCGCGCCATCTACGCTCGCTTCAGCCGAGGCCGCAAGAACATCATCATGACGGTCCTCTGCTACCTGGGCTTCCTCACACAGATGGCCGGCGTTGCTGTCCTGCCTGCCATCCCCGAGGTAGCTGAGACACTGAAGACGAGCGGCGTCGTCATCAACATCTCCAACGGTCTCTTCTTCGTCTTCATGTCGCTCTCATCGGCTTTCTGGGGCCGGCTGGCGCAAACGTCGATCGGGAGGCGAAACGCGTTGAGAGCCGCCTCGGTGCTGTTGACGGGGTTTAGCGCAGGGGCGGCGGCGGCGCCAAATGTTGGAAGTTATTTCGCCTTTCGTATGTTGATGGCTTCCCAGAACATGTGCTTCCTCGTCGTCAGCATCGTCGTCATCGGGGACATCTTTCACCCCACGGAGAGGGGCTCAGCTTTGGGGCTGTTTATGGCAGGAATTTTGGTCGGGCCCTCATTTGCTCCGCTGCTGGGTGGCATCATCATCACTTTCACCAGCTGGAGGGTCATTTATTGGGTTGTCACTGGGATGTCGGCCTTGGGGGCCCTTCTGGTCTTCTCCTTTGTTCCTGAGACAATGCATGAGCGGCCAGAAGAACCCAAGGGGCTCTCATACGGACAGAAGACCCTGAGGCTGGTCGAACTGCTGAACCCGTGGAAAGTTGTTCGTCCATTACTCGCATACCCCAACCTCTGGATCAGTGCATTGGCCGTATCGTCTCTGGTATGGAACCAGTATTCACTCTTGACGCCGATTCGATACGTCATCAACCCTCGCTTCAATCTGTCGACGCCTATCCAGTCGGCACTCTTCTTCCTGCCACCCGGAGCAGGGTACCTCAGCGGGGTCTTTGTCGGGGGGCGCTGGTCGGACTGGATTGTCGCACGGTATATCAGGAAGCGTGGCCGTCGCGTGCCCGAGGATCGGCTCTTTGCAGCGGTGGCGTGGATGGTGCTTGCATGCCCGGGATTCATGATCCTATACGGCTGGGCGTTGCAGCAACGGTTTGGAGGGATACCGCTCGTCGTCATCTGCATGTTTATGCAAGGCTTCTCGCAGCAGCTCGCATTTCCCAGCCTCAACACCTATCTGGTGGACGTCTTCCAAGACAAGGGAGGGAGCTCCGAGGCCGTAGCGGGCAACTACATGACTAGGTTCCTCTTCACCGCGGGCGCATCGGCGGCTTGCTTGCCTGCGATAAGAGCTATTGGTGTCGGATGGTTCAGCACAATGTCTGGTCTTTTTATCAGCTTTTGCGGGGGACTGATATGGTTGTGTGCTCAATACGGTGAAGGTTGGCGTACTTGAATCGATGCGCAGGAGAAGTGATGTGCAGAAAGGAGAAAAATTCACCAATCGAATTAATGTATGGCAACTGAGCATCACATGTAATTTCTTTATCGCCCTAGGGGAGCAACGTCTGTCTTCTGCATGTGGGAAATATGAGGTGATGGGAAGGTGACACTAAAGGAAACGATGCCTTGGTATCGGATCGGGGGAGCAGTTGCCGTTACACCGAAGCTATTACCTTCCTTACCTACGCAAAGTTGCGCCGTGGTGCAAACACGCGGCTGGAAACCCGTTACCCCTCCAAACTTGACACAACATAAGCCGTCGTCTAATTACTGCATAATTCCAAGGACGCACGAATTACTATCGCCATGATGAAAAGCGTGCCATTTGCTACTACTACCATCTTCCTCGTGGCATTGGCCTGGCTATCACCTTTTCAGCATGCCATGGCCAGCGCCGCCTCAGCCTTCTCGCATCATCATCGCTGTGTCATGTATTTGACGGGGTTAGTTCAATCTCCTGTCCTGCAAAACGGGCGAAAAAAAAAGGTATCTAACGTCAAACCTTTAGGCAACACAAGCTGCTTCCTGACGACGAGCACCTCATCTCCGGCATAACTCATGTTTTTCTTGCATTTGTACGCTCAGATGTTTTCCATCTAGATACCCTCCCTTCCAACTATGACTTCCCGATGCCAATTCAGGAGATTCGTGGGAAAATGTCTCCCGATACCAAGATCTCAGTAGCTATCGGGGGCTGGGGTGATTCAAAGGGCTTCGAGGCCGCCGCCAAAGATGAGGGCTCAAGGCGCAGATGGTGCCAGAAAGTCAAAGCCATGGTAGAATCCACTGGCGTCGATGGCGTTGATATTGATTGGGAGTATCCGGGGTAAGACCAGAGTCAGTGGTTTCCGTGAGTGTAGCTGGCTGATGTGCTATGCAGAGGCAACCGAGACGACTACAAGATTATCCCCAACAAAGAACGAGAATGGGAGATTGAAGCCTTTGCCTTGTTAATGGAAGAGTTGCGAGCGACCCTCGGACCCGACAAGCTCCTCACGGTCGCTGTACCTGGAGCCGAGGTCGACCTCATAGCCTTTACGTCTGAGACGGTGCCAAGAATCGCCAAAGCTGTCGACTTCTTCAATATCATGACGTACGAGATGATGAATCGCCGAGCTACGGTAGTCATGCATGCTACTGGAGTCAACGCATCAATGGCATCAGTGCAGCGCTATATTGATCGCGGCGCTCCTCCCGCTCAGTGCAACCTGGGTCTAGGTTTCTACTTGAAATGGTACAAGACTACAGATGACTGTGATCTGAAGCACCCATTAGGATGCCCGACTGTCTTGATGGAAGACCCTATCACGGGGGCGGATCTTGGCGCCACAGGAGGCTTCAGCTGGCACGATGAAACTCCTAAAGAACTGGTAGATTCTTTCAAGCGAGCAAGAGAAGACGGCCAGTACGATGACGACGGAAGCTATGGATATTGGGATGCCCAGGAAAAGCTTTGGTGGTCGTTCGACACCGCAGGTGTGATTCGCCAGAACAAGGTCAAGTTGATGAGCGAAATGGGTCTGGGTGGTGTATTTGCCTGGGGTGTTGGCGAGGACGCTCCGCGTTTTGCGCATCTCGAGGCTGTTGTTGATGGTCTCAACGACTTGGACGCTAGAAGAAGTAAGGAAGAGCTTTAGTGGGACGAAGTCGTTGATATCCCACATGTTCTGGCATTTTGCCTGCCGCAACGGCGCAAAGCCAAGACGATCGACAATGACATCATTAGGGATCTTCCGATACTCAAAAAGGACTACAAAGCATTTTTGATTGGTCCTGGCAAGCCGCTGCACATAGAGTTTCCAAATCACATGATGCGTTAAACCAACAACCTGCTTCCAACCAAGACATGTTTCTGTTTTCTAAATAAGTCTTGATATGACGCTACGATTGCAGCAACTCAGGTCGTTGTTTATTTACGCGATGTGCTCATCACTCCGGTGTGCATAACACAAGGATTATACGTCGTGCTTGAACGTGCAGAGTCCCCGCTTCGAATTAACCACATTGTCTGCGTCACTTTCTAATGATTTCTTCTGAACTCGTAGTCTCTAGCTCAAATGCTTGCTCATCTCCGACCCTAACTACTCAACCGTCTACTAATCGTCTACTCCGTACTTTCTGAGACATGTAAAGAGTTCGCTACTAGAGTTGCCTGCTCGCTCTCTCCGGCTCTGGCCAATGCAACTAGGTGTGAACCAGGCCCAGGTCGACAAATCCATCGGCTACTCCTCGAAGACGAAAGGCCTTGCGTAGTAGACAAAAATGTACATGTACTGTATAAAGACGGCCATCATCATGGCTGGACCGTGTGGTGCCGGCGAATCTACCGTCGAGGCCGCCATTTCGCATTGGCTGAGCGTGCCCTTGATCGAAGGTGACAGTCTCCCTCCATACGCAAGATGCCGTGGCCAAGATGGCAATCCGTCACGCCGCTGTCCACACGAGTATGGCGAATCTTGGCTCGTACGAGTCTGCTCCCACGGGCGCGAAGCACTGACTGAGCTCGGCTACCCCTTTCGTCGTAGTCTCTTGCCCTGCGCTTAGACGAAGCTTAGACGAAGCTACCGGGACATGATCCGATCGAGTAGCGCCGAGATCAAGACACGTCCTGCTTGATCTACAGTCTGACAAAAATCCTTCTCGAAAAACCGACTGCAATGCCATTGCACGACCAGTGACATGGTCCGCTCGGGCGTTTATGAGGTGGCCGGTGTCTAGAAGCTGGATATCCTTGCTGTCGATGCAGAGGGGGACGGCAGAGGTGAAACACCTGCTCTGGAATTGGAAGAGTTTACGAATAATGCTTACATATACAGAGTACATCCATCAAGTATTTACGAGCATTTCTTTAATTTAATCCTTCTCTTGTCATGTGTTTCAATGCTGCGCACCCCGTATTCTGTACACGTACGGAGTACTCCGTACATCGTACAATGAACACGGAGTAACTACTCCGTACAAACCTTGACCTCGCACGGTCCATGTAATACTCCCAAAGGCCTGTCTATAAGTCCTTCTTGGCTAAGAACGAAAAGGCGAAATTCCATACCAAACCAAGGTAGAAAGATGCTGGCCCCGAACAAACACCAGCATCTCATATTCAGGCTCTGCATAGAATATTTACCGTGCCATCCGAGATTGGGTTGGGTTGCACGATTCAACCTCTTCAATCGTCATCTCATCCTTCAACTACAGAGTAGGTACGCCGTACGGAGTACATGTAACAGGATTCATGGTATTAAGCCGAGACGGATCATCCATGCTCGTAATCCCGGTACTGCTCTCATCGGGGTGGGCCCCTTGAATTTCGGGAAAGGCCGTCTCATCATCATACTCGAGAACCGGTTGTTGTCAGGCCACACACACACCCCCCTTTCAACTAAACCCCGGGGGGTCACTTCCATCAACTTCAACTTTGACACCCCCTTTCCACATTCTAAAAGAAACACTTCTTCGACGAAACCTGGAACCACATTGACACTAAAAAAAAGTAAAACTCCTCAAGGTTACCACACCGTATACGGAGTATTATACAAGCAAACATGGCTGGTCCGTCTCGCTTAGCTCAGTCCGCGTACCTCTCTCCGTACACTCGGAACGGGGCCGCCCCGTCCTCCATCCCGGTCGCCGACCCTTACGCGCCGCTTCGCACCAAGGCCCTCGCCACACTCGAGGAGATGGGCTACTATGCCGCGACCATGGTCGAGCACGGCGTGATATGGGCCGAGGACTAGGACCCGTTCGGGTATGTGATGTAGTCTTAGTACATGCGCTACCTCGGAACGTGCTTCCATAGATACATGGAGAGCTACGGCGAGTACCTCAGCGAAGAGGAGTACGCCGACATGGTGCACGGAAGGAGCATCATTCCCATCATTCACAAGCACGAGCTCAATATCAAGAGACAAGTCAAGTACCCCGATACAGTGAGTCGTTGAAACGCTCGTAGTTCTCAAAGGGTCAACAAAGCTGCTATAGTCCTAGAATATATATTGCTAAAATTATTACCCATCGAAGAGTGAATATCTATGTTCTTTCTGCTCATATATGTACGGAGTAGTTTTGTCTATTCCACACCATAACGTCTATCCCCAGCATGTCTTTGGCGACATGAAATCATGTCAAGACATAGCACATGTCAATCCGACGAGAAAACCCCCTAACCAGCCTTGTGAATATCCGTGTTCGATAACCCTCCTCTTTTCATAAAAATACAACCGTACATAATAGACTCAAGGGCGTCGTCGTCATGTGGTTCCGTTCATAGAGGAGTCTTGTCTGCCAGAGAAACCATCCTGCTAATGGTTGCATCAATAATACTCTGTGCCATTTCTCGACTGACGACGCCCTCTTCGTAGCCGGCAATGAGCGCAACGTCGCCTTTGAGAAGGCTGGCGGCCGAGAAGATGGGGCCCCGGCTCCCCTGGTTGCCGTTGGTCGGGGCAGCAGAAAAGGCAACGTCGACAATCTTCCAAAGATTGGTGCCTTTGCTGGTCTCCTCGTGCGGCGCAAACACGCCAATATTGGAGACGAGAAAGGTCGGGCGCAAGGTGATGCCAACCATGGGCATGATGTTGGACACGTACTCCTCGAGGTCAGGGGCGATCTGGCTGCTAGATGACTGCGTCCTGGCGTTGCCGTCGATGCCGGCTTCCATCCACTGGGTGCAGGAGCGCGCGAGCTCCCAGACACCCGGAACATCCAACTCTGACCGGTCCTGCAAGTTGTCGTCTCGTTTGGAGTTGAGCTTGTTGATGACTCGTTTGTACTTGGCCACGCGCTCCCCCTTTGTGATTCCTCCGACCCGATTGCCGATCCTGAACCGCTCTTCGCTCGCTAGAGGTTCCGGGAGATGTCGTCGTAGGTCGAATGCGATGCGCGAGCCGCCAAAGTAGGCATCTGGAGAATAATCGCTGATCAAGGTAATCATGATCATGGTGACCAGGAGGGGAGTAAAGGTCGTCTTGTTGGCCCGGCAAGCCGTCAGGATCTTTTCCATGTCTGCGGCAGAGATGCGGGCCATGGATATCCTTGAATCCGTCCTCTCCGAAAGCTTCGCGACCGCAGTCGCCGACTTGATGTGAGGCCTCGTAGGTGGCAGGCCGGCGAGGACGTAGTAGCTGGCAAAGAGAAGTTGCATAACCCACGTCACCAGGACGGGCCAGAAAGCCTCCAAAGTGTTCGGCTTCCACGGCTTGCCGAGCCTGCATCCTTGCCTTATCAAGTCGCAGTAGTCCTGGGGGATATCCGATGAGGAGGGCTCACTGCGGACGACCCATGATGAAGCTGAGGGAGCACCACCGTCTTTGGTCGTCGTCGTCGTCGTCGTCGTCGTCGTCGTCGTCGTCGTCGTCGTAGTAGAGTTCAAACTCGCGAGAAACTGCTGGTGAAAGACGTATCCTGAGCGTCCATCGGCCACGAGGTGATGAAAGATGAAAACAACCGTCCTCCCATTGACAATCCACAGCCTGAACCAGGGGCCATCAGGCTCATCGAAATACCACTGGTTATGCGCCCGCTCAATCAGCTCCGCGGTGATGTTGCCAGCCGAACTCTCGTCCTCGATGAACTCGACGCAAGCCTCGAGGTCGATCTCGTTGATCATGGCGATGTGCATGGTGTGGCGCCCTTTTCGCGGCGAAGGTGTCGCGACGCCGACCAGCCGCAGTCCTGCGTTGGCCTCGACGACGGTTCGCAAGGCCTCCAGGACGGCCTCCTTGGACAATCGGACCCCATTATCGGCGTGCGCGTACTCTGCGGCAACTACAATGTTGGACTGGATACCGAGGCGGTGGTAAAGATACCACATGCGCTCTAAAGAGTCTGTGAATTTTTTGGGAGGCTCACAAGTCAGAAGCTATTTGCGCCATTGACAACCACGCTCGCCAGAAAACGGACAAAGGCATACTGGACTCGCGAATGATGGAATAATTTTGGCGTGATTGGTTCGCCATCTTGTTGTCTTGGCCGAGGGACATTGTTTCGAAAGGAAGGCCAGGCAGGAAAAGGGGGGGAATTTTTGCGCAAGAAACTTCGAAAAGAAAAAAAAAGAAGGGAAAAAACCCGATCAAGCCCCTTCCCTCTGTCGAGAGGTCGTTCCCTAATGGGTGTTTTTATATTATTGTTTTATTATTTTTCTTTTTTTCGCAAAACCGCTCTAGGCTTCCTTCGCGAGAAAATGCCCATGATGACCGTCGGACCGCCCGAGTTGTGGCCGAAGTATCCGGCCCGTGTTGTTCTCTCAGCAGGATTTGGGTCAAGTTGCTATTTATTCCCGCGCGACCGGTTGGATGGCTTTAGTTGTGTGAGATGACTCGGGGGTGGATATTTCCGTCTGGAAGATGAGGACGAGGAGAAAGAGAGTCAGATCCGAAAAGAGCTAGCGTTGGATAGGAAGGTCGCTTGAAGATGGCGTGGATGGATGCCCCAATTTACCAAATTACGCGATCTCGGGGCTTTTTCATCATGTTTCATCCGAGGGACTGGCTTACCCGGGAAACCCGTATATGTTGAATGCAATCAAAAGGCTTTAAGACAAATCCGATAGTTATGGATGGAAAACTGGTAGTTATGAATATTGATATGCGACACTTTGTATATACAGCAATCTATTCATATAGCAACCATTCAATGGGTATAGCGAGCATTCAAAAGAGAAGATAAAATAGGACCAGTCTTTTGGTTGAGGACATGACATTTTCGGCAAATTCAACAATATAAAACACAAATCATCAAGCACAAATCAACTGAAATCCAAATACAGTGTATAGGAGCGGCTTCTAGTCTGAGCAAATACATCGCTACTACAGGTGCTTAGACTCTTTAGGGTATGCCTTGAGGCGTGGCATGTACTTGGTGCGTGGCATGGAACCCCGCAGAATGATTGCATGATTGCATGAAGTCAAGTCTGCATCACGGGACTCGGTACTCTGCAATAGTGATGGTTGTTTCCTTGTGAGTAAAGATACCCTGCGTTCAAGGAAGGATTGCGTACAGTACTCATCGAAAGCGGGGTTTCATCATTGCATACAGCCCAAGCTCCCGCCTATCATTTTTGATGCTGTCCAGCGTACTCACCAGGTTTTTTTCTTGACGGAAAAAGACTCAATTTTTCTTTTTAAAAAAAAATAGTTTTCATTCTCGCCATTCATACGGATGCTGACGCGGAGTTGGGAATAGCGGCTTACGGAGAAAGGGGGAACTAGTTCGCCGCCACAAACGTTGATGTCGGAGAAACGTTTCGCAACGTTACGGAGTACGGAGTATTAAAGCAAGATTTCGCAGGCCCGTCGGGGGAAAGCGAGAAAACGGAGAACGAACCAGTTTTCAGGGTTTGCCGCCAAAACGGTTTGCTCGGATTCCCCCCCAATAACCGCCCCAATCAAGGAACACCCGAAAGGGGAAGAGGAGAAAAATTTGGGTTTCACATGGAGTAACGGAGCACGTCCAAGAAAA
Organism: Trichothecium sympodiale; assembly: GCA_003012115.1. NCBI lineage: Eukaryota > Fungi > Ascomycota > Sordariomycetes > Hypocreales > Trichothecium > Trichothecium sympodiale. The sequence continues at coordinate 70,846 of PXOB01000071.1, read as the reverse complement.
AACGTTCTCTGAAGCTTCTAGGCTCAACAGAAAGAAGGGGAAGAAAAAAAAAGAACGGGGATAAACGGGTCCATGGTCCTGCGTTTTTTTGATCTTGGCTAATTTTGTTCCTTGTCCACTTGCCGGGTTTCAATATTCGGGGGACCGAGACATCAGCTTACAAGCAAGAATTTGATACACACCCAGGGGGGTTGGGCATGGATGCTCGGGTCCAGAAAGAGGCAGTTTGGCAATCCTTGGATTACCGAATGCAGAAGCACCCCAACAAAGTGTCAGGAGACGATGAAGTCATTCTGGAAACCAGAGAAGCGGGATGGTTGATCTGAGTCGCGGTCAGGATATCAGAACATTTCCTTCGTCCCCAGGTACTCCGTATATGTACTGCGTACTCCGTACTAGCGGTCTGACTTGGGTGGGGGAGGCAGGCGGGAGCCGTATGGTATGTACTTGTAAGTTTGAGCCATTGCTTGTTCTGTGTTGATTCCCACCCGGATAATGTGTCACTTATCATCCCGGATATAACGTGTCACATATCACTTTCTCTAGAAGTCGTACAAGACACGGGTGTTGACCGCCTTGTCCCAAATCTGAGACACGGGTATGCGCCCACTATTGCAAGTGCAGGTCCCCCCCATTCCATCCCCACTCATGGGTTCGATAAACAAGGGAGGGGAGGAGTTTTCAAAGACTTGGCAATGCACAATGTGCCTGGATAAAAAAAATCCTTGAAAGAAAAAAGAAAGAAGAAGCTGGAAGGATCAGAGAAGTCGAAGAATTTCCAGAACGACAAGCATCTTGTTCGAAAATAGAGGGGCCATGACGTCGAAGGGCACGCGTTTGCTCCTCTGTATCAGGAACTTGCGGACCTTTTTTACGGAGTACGCCGTCAATTGAATTTTTTGTTCGGGAAATGCGAATCACCGCCATTTGTTGATTTGGGGGCAGCAGGACCGCAGGGACGGTACGAGCTTGACCAACGCATCCGATGGGGTTACCCTTTTGGACCCTCGATGGATGCAGTCGAGACCCAATCAATAGTGTGTATATTCAATAGTGTGTTATCTAGTTTTCAATTAGCTGCTTGGGCTTACATACAGCACAGAGGGTTCATGTCGGTAGCAGTAGAAGTGGTTGTTGTTTCTGTGGTAGTAGGAGAGAAGACAAAGAGATTAATCGACATGTTGATCTCGCTACAGGTAAACAAAAATCAAGCCTCTTCAATTATTCATGCAAAAGTTGAATTGAAGTGTGACTACTTTCTCACTATTAATAAGAAGAAGGAGGGGGGGATCCAGAATAATAGGGCTGGGCTGCTGTGCCACCGCTTTTTTTTTTTTCTCGTATCTCCCAGCTCGATTCGCCGACATGAGTATTTACCAGAAAGGGAAGTTGGATCTGAGATGTCATCCTGTCAAACCCCAGATCTCATAAGTGACTTTACGTAAATTAAAGATTTGCCTATAACGAAGCAACAAAGAAAAAAAAAGTAGAATATTCTATGCTATGTACACGCAATGAAAAATAAATAATAAGTAATAAAAAACCACCCTCCAAAAGTCTATATCATATAAGTCATACGTGTTTAATAAGGAAGGGTATTTTTTGTGTGTTCTTTCTCCTCTCTGTACTCTTTCTCTCTCTTTGAAAAATGTTCATGACGCGTCGGAAAACTTGTCGATCGACCTGGTCGACGAAGTCGTTTCTTTCAGAATCTTTGCTTCCTCTAGTAGTTCCCTCCGGGCAAACTCGTCGAGTAACTTGTGCGCCGTTTCGAGGGGTAGATCCGCTATCATGGCACTGAATTGCTGCAAGAAAAGTTAGCCAATGATGAGTAAAACCAACCCTAGTTGGGTTGTTAAAGAAAAGAAAAAAATAGACTTACCGGCTTCATGAGGTCAGAGGGGTGGTACTTGAACTCTTCCATCATCCGGTTCAACCGGAGCACCTGCTTCCAAGGTATAATGACGTCGCCCAGCAGGAAAGCCGGGAACCGAGCCATTGCCAGCTCCTCCAAGATCCAACGTCTCTGAAAGTACTGTCTCCCCATAAAATCGTTGCATCCCACCCAATGCGGCAGCGTAAAGGGAATCTGACCGCCAGGTCCCTCGGACCAGATGTGCGAGATGGGCTGTGCCCACTTGTGCTTGGGCGAATAGTCATCGGGGTTCTTCTCCCTGTCACCTGGGTCGCCCCAGTTGGGAGGCATGGCATCCTCAATCTCTGCCAGGGTCTGCATGGCGACGTCGGTGTGCTCCGTCTTTGAGCCCAGCCAACCGACGACGAGCTCGGCGGCCCTGTAGATGGCCTTCATCTCGCTGAGCTGCCTCGACTTTTCCGTGTCGTCGCGCTGGTTGACGCAGAGGACGTCGAGCCAGATTTTAAGCGTCTTGGGCTTCTCCGTCTCGCGCTCCCCGATGCCGAACAGGGACCGAAGCCATCTCGGGGCGCCATGGGGCTTCCGAGCCGGAGTGCGCTGGAACCGTTGCGAGATGGTCGGGTAGAAGACGGCCCGGACGTTCTTGAGAGCCTGGACGAGGTGTGCCGTGATGGTGATGGCCCGGCCGTTGAGCCAGACCTTGTCCGTCTCGTTCGGTGTACCGTATAGCGAAGACAGGGCGATGTATTCGGGGTTGTCGCCGAGCCGTGCGGTCGTCAGGCGGCATTCGACCGGGTCGTTGATGTTGCGAGCAGGTTGCATCTCGAGCAAACGGATCTCCCGTTTCGCCGGGTCGAGACGCCGGTACGGACTGGCCATGATTTTTTTTTTTTGAGATTCGGTTGTCTCACACACCTTTTTACATGCGTTACCCGTAAATTATGCGTGCGTGCGTGCGTGCGTGCGTGCGCGCGCGCTGGCGTATGTAAGTGAGAGTAAGTGTGTGTGTGTACTCCGTATGTGTGTAATGTATGTCGTAATATGTGTTGGTTGTGGTTGTTGGTTGACAGTCTCTTTTCTCTTTTTTTCTTTTTTTTGGTCTTGGGTTAAATGGAGATCCGATGGAGCGGTCAGGTGTGAGCGGTGTTCACAAAAAAAGAGTAGGCGAATTGCGTCTCTAGTTAAATTGTCCCCAATGCAACCAACGGGAGTAGGTGGGTTATTGGGAGGAGTACGGAGTAAAAAGGGGGGGAACGGTGGCCAAGAAAATCAAAAAAGTGTTTAATATCACTTCAGGAAAAAAAGAAGAAGAAAGAGGAAGAAGAAGACGCGGAGAAATAATAAAGGAAAAAAAAAAAAGTTATACGTGCACGTTATGAACGAAGCATTGCGCTAATACCAATGGTAATTTGCATGTAAATTCTAGTTTTAAATGACATTGGACGCGTTTTTCAGGGCAGGCAAGGAGAGCGAGAGGAGAGAGTGGGAGGTTACAGGAGCCCGGGTGTTAGTTTGGCAAGGTGGCCGAGCGTTCGCAATGTCAATCGGTCAGAGGGGGCCCTAAAAAGGCGCCCAAAGTGCTTTTCGTAACAAGCTGTCTCTCTCTTTTTTCTCCTCCTCTCTCCTCTCAAATGAGCGGAATTGTGAGCGGAATTGTCGAAACATTAGCACGTGTTTTGGTAAATAGTCGGTCTCTCCGATCTCTCTCTCTCTCCTTCTTGCTCCTCTCTCTTTCTCTCCCGCCTCTTCTTTTTTCGCGTGTGCGTTCGTGCGTGCGTTCGTGCGTATGTGCGTGTGCTTGTGCGTGTGCGCGTGCACTGCAATCAACTAGTTAGGCAGGGCCGAAAAATGTATGTAGCATGTTGTAGTATGCAGGCAGTACGGTGTAACATGTAGTTGAATGTGTTGATGCCCATAAACTGGCGGCGAAAGGGTTCGTCTAACCACCATGAGTTTGCCACACATTCAAGAACCCTTGGCAATGCGGCGGTCAGGAACCAAACGGGGGTGGGCTTGACGTGCTATGTATAACCGGGGAGCTGGGAGATTTGACGACATGTTTCAACTTGTCAAGGAAAAGAGGGTAAAAAAAAAGAGAGCAAGCAAACCTCTAGCAATAAACGGACAACTCCGTACATCGGCTCTTTCTCTCCGTCTCAGACACACACACTCTTTCTCGAGTCAACTCCGTATTGGTGTGGCGAGTGTCATGGTCTGATCAGAACAAGCCACCAATTCCAACACAAAACCCCAAGGCTGGCGGTAATCTCTTTCGCCCATAACGGGTGACTTTTAAGGGCACCGTGTCCCCCTTATAATGGGGCTGGCTCTGTTTCAAGCCGCCTTGGTGCGCGTCCGCCATAGCTAGCGTTGGGCGAGACCCTAGACCCAAGACCCGCCAGGTACGCAAGGTTTTGTCGTGCATAACAAACAGTTGCAACGGTTTTTTTTTTTTCGGTTGTTTTATTCTTTTTGACCAGTTAGCGAGTTAGTTAGTTCCATTCTCCGCCTCTTTTCCTCTTTTCCTGTCTCTTTTGACAGGCTCCACCCACCAATGAGCTAAAGAGACAAAATGGGCTTTGTTGAGCCGTCTCCTCCCCCCCTTTTAGCCATCTTTTTGCCTTGGCTTGCATTTTGTGCCTGTCTGTGCCTGTCAAGGAGAAGAAATAGTATACGGCATACAATGTACTTGTACATCAATATACGGAGTACGGAGCAACTGCTAGACCACGGCCGTATCCGCGCACTGGCAGACGCTCTGACTGTCCTTTCTTTAGCTGCCGATGGCTCGTGCTCTCTCTCTCTCTCCGTCCCTCCCTCATTCCTCTCGGTTACTCTTACCTACTCCGTATTTGCATACACACACATTCTCTCTCTCGTCTTCGTCTTCGTCTTCCTTCTCAAACCCTGGCCCTTTCCCGGAGTACATCTCCTGGGGTTCGTTCTCGAATCTGGCAGGTTAGACGAGATCCACCATGACGATTGTTCCCGCGGCCTTTTGCTTCTGGAAAGAAAATCTTGTTCTTTTCATGGACATGGAGCGCTTGTTGTATTTACAGGTGCGGAGTACGGAGCAGGTAGAGAGTACGCATGGCCACGTGTGCATTGGCAGAATAGCCGTAGAGTTTCCACGGATGCGCGCCGTCCGGCTTGAAACAACATAATGGAGTAGGAGAGACACACGCGTAGAGAGAGACAGAGACAGAGACAGAGACAGAGACAGAGACAGAGAGCCTTGTACTCCGTAATAAGGTGTGCTAGATAATACGGAGAAGAGCGTGTTGTTGGCGTAGTCGTTTTGTAACCGCATTCCTCCGTACCTCCGTTTCTGCCCGGTGCAACCGTTGCCCCCATAGTTGCGGGGCCGGAGAGACAGGGGTTTCCTTGGAAAAGGAAAAAAGGAGCTCTCCGAATCGAGCGCGCGACGGCGCCGGCGCGCATCGTCTTGCGCAACGAACACACACACACTCATACGGTAATATAACATTGGGGTAGCTCCCTCCTCCCCTTTCACCTTTTAGCGCGTATGAGTTTGTGTAGTACGCATGTTGGTAGATGGAATGGCCCATTGTGATCCATTGATCGAACCACTTACTCCGTACCTCTATGTACTCCGTAGAAGAAGATCGCGGATCCCAAAGCCAAGCTCAATTGCAGATTGTCAAAAGTGCATATACAAGTAAACAAAGTTGGGACCGCGGGTCGAGGTCATATGCAACTCGGCATATGTAACGTAATGGAACTCCAAAAAGCGTCATGGTTCCCTCGTCTGTTGGTCTGTTGGTCCAAGTTGGGTATTGTGACAAACTTCTTGGTAAAAGAGAACTGGAGTAGAGAAGGATCGGAGAGCGGGTACCGTTGGTAGTTGGAAGAGAGCAACCAACACTTCTCCAAGGGGTCCTGGCAAATTCAATTTCAACGCTCCCTCCTCGCATGATTTGCTTGGTTGAATCTGACAAGGTGATTGGAAGGAAGACAGGATATGGGTCACCTTTTTTGTGTTGGTTCATTATCGCAAGGCTCTCTGTCTCTTTCTCTTCTAATCTTTTGCCATGCTCACACACACACACACACACACACACACACACATCTTCTCTATCCAGACACCACTGCCACCACCACCACCAACATACATATTTAGCTGCACTAAAGAAACAAACACCCCCCCCCTCCCCACGCTTTGCAATTAGGTTGATAAACCCAAGTTAATATTGACGGCAACCGCGGGCGATATTTTTTTATCTTTCTTGTCTTGGGACGAAAGTTATTCGAAGTGTGTGTCGTGTATCCACATGGCCTCGTGCTCAACCTCAAGCCCCCCCTAGTGTCAAGAGGCGACCGATTTTAGCTCCGTCCATAAAGATTCCCGCTTCCCCGTTCCTCGTTGACCATGCCTTGAGTGAAATTGGACTTGATTAAATCGCCCGTGTTCAAGCCCAATTGCACGCTATCTTGACTCGAAGTTCCCTTCTACTACCTGGAAAGGCAAAAGAACATTGTTCGTTTCAGCTTTGCTTCCAATTATTGCCGCCCCCCCTTAACAAAAGGAACTTTTTATCATGTTTACCCCCAAGATGCACACAGCTGCCGCCAACCCTTGGAGGAAGCTGTTGAGCTCCCTGAGGGGAAGCCTGTTTCAGAAGGGGATCGAGGACAGCATCACGGAAAAGGACTTGCCCTCGACAGAGGAACCTGCTCAGCTCGCCGAGGCCCTGAAGCCCATTTGCAGCCAATTGCTCACAGGGCTCAACTATCCTGGAGCTCCCAAGCTGAGGCTGGAAGCCGTCGAGGCTCTGCTTGAATATATGCATAAGAGAGCTGTTGAGATGGACGTACCTCTGGACACTGCTATATCAGCCAAGGGTTTCCGCCTGGGCTACGCAGAAGGATTGGTAAATTAACACTTTTTTCTTTTTTTTGTCTTGACGTGTGATGTGTATAAGTGAAACTCAGACGCTAATAGAGAGGAAATTATTAGCTTGCCCACCCAAACCACCCGGTTCAAGTTCAGGGTTATGTCGGTCTTTTCACATGGCTCGTCGTCCAGTACGACGACATTGTTGGCCAAAACGACGAGATGGTCGAGGAAGCTCAGGATTTCCACCGCCGTCTCTTCACCGGCGAGAAGCAGCCCAACGTCCTCCTCGAGGGTATCGCAACCTTGCTCAGGGAAGCTTACGACCATTTCGACCCCGTCATGGCAAATATGCTGCAGCTGTCTGTCCTCAAGTTCCTGACGAGCAACCTGCTTGAGCGCCACGACGGTTTCCAGAACATGCCCCTCGCGGCCTCCAACAAGAAGTTTTCCGACTTTTACAGAGACATGTCGGGCATGAATGTGGCATATGCCGTCTTCTGCTACCCCAAGGAGATGTATCCCGATGTTGGTCAGTTCCTCGAGGCCATTCCAGACATGGCCAACTTTATTGATATTTCAAACGATGTGCTTTCGTAAGTTTTTCTCTTCTTCTTTTTGAAGACTTTGGTTGAAACCAAAAAAAAACTATGAATTTTGATTACTAACAGTCAAAAGGTTCTACAAGGAAGAGATTGGTGGCGATGTCAGAAACTACATTCACAACCGCGCCAACGCCGAAAAGAAAAAGGTCCTGGCCGTCGTGGCAGACGTCGCCGACGAGTCTCTCGACGCCGCCAAGAGGGTCGAGGCCGTCCTCCAGGGCAGAGGAAAGTACGCCCAGTCCTGGAACGACAGCGTCCGAGGCTACATGGCCATGCACACGACCAACGCCCGCTACAAGCTCAGCGACCTCGGTCTGGGAGAGGAGCACCCCTTGGCACCCTTTGAGCCTCAGATTGGAGACTTCTTTGAGAAGATCAACAACAAGGCATGAAAAGGGGGTGGAATGAAGAGAAGACGTAATATCGTGGCATGATGGAATGTCATTTGCATTAATTACGGCGTTTTTCTTTTCGGGTTTCTTTTCATGTTTCTTCATCATATGCTTTTCCTCTTGTCCTTGTCAAATTCCGGCATTACCTGTGCGCATAAGATACCAACTCATTTACGCCCTTTTTAGCATTCTAGCATAGCCACATACATGACCATCACGACCAACACAATTGACAGATTTTAATTTTGCACCACAAAAAGAAAAGAACTTCCGTGAACCCTTTCTCTCTTTTTCGTGATTAGTGATTCTTCAACAATAATCGCTCACGGATCTAATTGACTTGTCTACTGCAGCTAAGGCAAAAATCGCACTTCCTCTCTGCATACTAAACATCCAGCAATGGCGGCCCTCAACCAACACTCACTCTGCTTTTCCCCCTGTCTGACTTGTGGGTCTTACCACGTTCCACAATCTGGACAAGAGGAAAGTAGCGTGGGGCAAAAGTGGTCATACTAAATAAGGCATTGATTTTCGAATCGAGAAGAGGCCCATGGAGGCCGTCAGGGGGGAGAAGAGCTCTGCTAGCTGGGGACCCGGCGAATTCCAGTCCAATTTGTTATGCGCAATTCAGGTGAACATGACTTTTATCAAGGAGCCGTATCTTGGGCTAATTAACAATAATTAATACTCTTCTCTCTCTTTCGCAAAGTTACGAGAAAAGGTCCCGGTTTTACCCTTTGTCCCATCCTACAAGTACGATCCCATCGAACCATTATGCAAGTGCTACTCGGGCCGCCTTTTAGGAGGACATCGCCATTGTCATGCCATTGATTAAACTGCCGGGAAACAAGGAAGACCCCGGCCCTTTTGGCCCTGCGAGAAGGGGAGGAAGAAGGCTGACACTACCACATGTACTCCGTACTCCGTAATCTTCATACTTTCTATCAAAGGGCGGAAACTTTCTGCGGCATTGCATGTGCATATACTCCGTCCGGACGCGGCATCGGACCCGTTCGAATAATAATTCTCTTTTTGATTTTCCTAGACTGTAAGAGTCAAAGAATGCAGACGTAATCCTCCCTAATGCTGGTCATACAACATGTCATGCGCGAATGTGCTTCCATGGTCCCCCCCCCCCCCCCCCCCCCCCCCCCCCCCCCCCCCCCCTCCCCCCCCTTGGGGGCGGCAGACGCCGCGGCGCCAATCAACACATCATCAGCTGCGGACATCAGCTGCGGACGGCCGAGGAGAATGATAAAGATTTGATTAAACTAGTTTGCAAACTAGATATGCGCTCTTCTCAGAGGCCTTGCGGGGTTATACAGGGCGTTGCTGACCAGGCTAGTCTGATAGAACAGTTGGCCGGTGCTAGTAAGTTGAGTAATAGCTTCGAGGCATCAACGATTATCGTTGTAAAAATGATGCTTGAACCAACGGCCGTCGTGAACTGCCGGTATAAATGACCGATCATACATATACGTACCTTGACGTGGATCAACATTGCTCACGAAGCCGATCCCTTTTTTTTTTTGCCCTCTTCTTCTTCTTTTTTTCCCCTTTTACTTACCCCTTTAAAGCCAGCCGCATATGCCGGACGTGCAGCTCATCGTGGGCAGGTAATCCAGAATGCAACCTCAACACGCCCCTTGGTACGTACATGGGTTCCCACACAGGCGGATTCTTGCCCTCCAGGCAGTGCCGCTGCCCCTGTCCGCCTTCAATGCTAGTAAGGCTTATTACGGTGTCATTGTCTGTAAGTTTTCCTTTACGGTCTAGCGGAACGGAGTCTGGTCATAATCGCCGGCCGAGGGAACCCTTACCACGGTCAGTCAACCAACCTGGGCTGATGCGGAACCAACCCCCCCTGGTCAAACCATGCCCTTTTTTTTTCCGTGCTGCAGTTGGGCGGGGCAACATGCTATTATGTATGCATGTGCGGAGTTATCTGGTCTCTGGTGGGCTAAAAAGTCCTTTTTTCTATTCTCTTGTCTTTAGTTGTATGTGATTAACTTGATATGGCCAAGGAGTAATTCCTGGGAGAGCGTCTGTGGCGGTTCAGAACAAAAGGCTTTCACCACCAGTCTTTTTTTTTTTTTTTTGCTAGTAATGTGCATGTAAGAAAATCTTTGTCAATCCACCCTCACTATTTACTTACCCCATACGGAGTACGGAGTATGGCGTCAGATTCCCGCCCCCCTCCTCCTCCTCCTTTACCCCTCCTCATCTTTTTTTTTATTTGTCCCCCCCCTTTGCGCGGATTTCCAATGCATGCAAGATCCATTGTGATGCTAGATATGCTTTTCGGTTCCCAATGGCGGTATCCGGAAGGTGTTTTCCGTAGTCGTAAATGTGTGCGTCGTGTGCCTACTTACACCAATGGTATGGTTCGCTAAAGGCTGTGCGCCTTGCAGAGTCCCACCCCTCTGCAGCTCTTGCATATACACGTAGGCCACACACACCCTGATGCCACAAAAAGCATATCCGTGGGGGTGAGACATACATTCAGCTTGTGCCCCTCAGCGGTGGTTCTGAACCTGGTCGGCGACGACCTTTGGCGATATCGTCGCTTTCGAGCAACGTCGATGCCTGATTCGTCAATGTTTGGTTCGTCGAAGCTGATTGGCTGGTATTTGCTACGAAAGGCGTTGCGTGCCAAGTCCCAGGTGCCTTGTACGGTGTAGATAGACATGCTTTGATTTTCGCTCGTGAGAGACCTCGGTGGAAACGCCAGCGTTGCCGCCTTTGGACGAGGCGTACAAGTATGATGCAGAGGCTCGATGCGGTCCATGAACGACGCTAGGCTGACTGGCAACAAAGCCAACATATTGGCCCTTGTTCTGACTCATCATATCCGGCGCAAAGTTGCTGCGGTGTATTATACCAGAGTTACCAGGTTGTTGGTTGCCAGGTTGTTGACGATGGCTCATGACCGTTCGGATATCCGCTTCGGCTATCGTCAGGATATAGGGGTTGACCCAGGGTCCCCCTCCGTACTTTGCTCGGCAATCGCCCTCACAGACTCTCTGCCGAGACAACATCGCATTTATTAAACCCTGTTAAAACCCGCTCGTTGGCCCTTGCAAATGTGACAGGTAAAATTCCTGGATTTGTCAAGGACTTGTTGCAACGTTGGCGCCTAATAGAGGCTGCTTTAGCCTCATCTCAGCTCAGGGTGATATGGGCCCTTCACCGATACCGCTTCAACCGCCTATCACGACGGCAACCTCCTCTGACCCCCATGTTCCAGCCTGCACGTGGCTTGAGGCTCCACGAGTTCGCCGCTATTTACGCTCAAAAGAGCGGTTTAGCCCGGCGGAAGGCGTTGGGGGCGATGAGAGAAAGTGGGGGGGGGGGGGGGGGGCTGGCAGCTGTTGTCCTTGACGCCAAGACACCCTGCTAGTGCCTAGTCTGTACTTGAGTTGTGATGCGTAATCATATGTACTTTAGCCATATAGCTTGCAGATCTTGTCGACCCAACCAACATCGGGCGCCCGGATGATGGCGATGAGGATAAGGGGCATTGACCACTCAGGTGAGAGAATCGCACTATCGCAACGACCCCGTGATACTCCAGCCAACAGCTTCAAAAGCCTCGTTTGTTTTTCCTAGACCGAAGAAGAAGAAGCGGTCAGCCCTAGCCGACTAGACCTGAGCTACTAAAGATTGGAGGGGGGAGGGGGGAGTATGATTAGTAAAAGATGGGAGGGGAAGAAAAAAGAACATAAATAATGTTGATGAACATGAAATTGTGGGCAAGACGCGGAGACAAGCAAGCGAAAGTACAACAAAAGAAAGGCGGGAATGTCAAGTTGGGGTTAAAATAAAAATTAAGGCTTCAATGAAGGCTGCATCACGGGGACGAAATCGGGATCCCCCGAATGGTGTGCATGTTTTTTAGCCCCCGATGTGGCAATCTTTGATATCTCGGTGTAAACCGGATGCAACACATCTTATGCAAGTTATGTAGTATATACGCGGTTGGAATGGATGGGTAGCTTTCGTAGTGGTGTGGTGAGCGATGCAACTATGCGGCACGTAAAATCTATCATGGTCCGGTGACACTATATCGTGATGAACTTGCACACACTGAGACACTAACAGCTGATGGAGATAAGCATGCCTTATTGTAATAGAAGGGCGTGCAGGGCACTGTAAGCACTTGCTGCAAGGGCTGCAAGTAAAATCTCGTCCTGTAACTTTTACCTGCGCCTCCTTTAGACATAGAAATCAGCACAAATGGCGGAGACATGGAGGCCTCAAACCTGCTCAATTGTCAAAGGAAAGCAAAGGTCCGCCTCTCTTTCTTTCGCGGCCCATATCGAAAGGTTGATTGGCTTAAAATCGTCCAACGCGAGAAGAGACGCAATAGTCCTGCATCGCCAACTATGCCTCGAGAATGAACATAAGGCCTTCTTTATCCTGGTACTATTATAATCACGGCATCTGCAACTTTTACTGGGCAATCTACGTAAGCAAGCCCATCTACATGTACAACGCGGACCTGCCCCTCGTCCACGATCATCTGATCGAGAAGATGCGCCAGAATCAGTTTGAAATCTTCTACGGCGTCCCTTGTGCTCTGAAGCTTCTGTCCGAAACGAAGCGGTGCGTCAATATTGTCATGTACGGCGACAGTGCCTTGTCAACCAAGGGGTAAATCTCATCGGCCACTACGGAGCGTGAGTGCATATATAGTAATGTTGCAAAGTGTCTTGTCACGTCACCGATGGCTGGCCAGCAAAGGTGCAGTCGAACCAGCCCGATGGACTCTACGCCACAAAGATTCCGAGTTTGGCCAAGCACATTCATAGGAACGTATTAGGCTGTATATGTGAAAAAGGTTGAGATTTACATCATTATGCTAGAAGACCGCCATTGTGTTCGCATCATGCTGCTGGGCATGTCAGCGCAGGTAGTATGAGTACCGCCAAATGTGTAGGAGTAGGGCGTCAGTTGCTCATTCTTAACTTTTGAGTTTTGGTTGTACTATTCACAGTAATCGTATGATGACACGATTCACATATGGCCCTCAGTTATTTCCTGAGCGCTACATAATAAAAAGGGATTCTGGCAAATAGGCTTGGGCCACCTGGTTGAGCCTGTAAACATCCGTTGGAAGAAGGATTCCAAAGGAAATAAGAAAAACGCTACTTACAAACGAGCTTGCCACTGGAGTGGATTGTGAAGACGATGCTGTCATTTTCGACTTTTGGATTCGAATGCTCGTCTAATTGAGTGTTGCCAGGAACTCAAAGACACTTCAAGGAGCGATGTTGATCCTATTGATATTTTTTGATCCTCTTGATCTGCATTAGGTTCGACACTTGCAGCTTGACTTTGTAGATCTGACCCAAGATCTGTCGCCGCCTTGAACTCAAGGGAGAAAGGGCGTAGACTATAGCCGGCATATTTCGGTAATTTTCTTTCTTTCTTTTTTCTTTTTCACTGAGAAGAAGCTAAATGGGGGGCTTCTCTAGACAGAACCGCAAATGATATTCTAGTATGTAGGCAACAAAGAAAAAAGTTGATTCACACCAATGACGGGAGATCCTTCTTTTAAAACCGATAAGCATAGACTACGGCCACGGAATGTGACGACAATGGCAATCAGCGAGGTAAATTAGACGGGATATGGGCTGTGACCGGAGTCGGGAGTTCTCAAGGACGACTTCTGGCGCAATGAAGCCTATTAAATTTTTTAGTAATTGCCAATCCCGATTTTGAGTGATGAGCGGAAAGTAAAAAAGTTGGGTTAATAAACTTATCCCTCAGCGGAGTGTAATCCACCAGCCACGCCGTCGAGTCCGTTTGCCCGAAATATTCACTTTTGCACCGTTGAGAAAATACTCTCACGCCCGGCTGATCGGACCGGGCCGTGTGGGTTATAAGATTCGCCTTTTTTTTTTTTTCAATAGCAATCACTGTGGAAAACCCAACTACTAGCTGACAGAGCTCCCCTTGGAAGGCTACGTTTGACTCAACCCACGATGGTTAGCGGGCAAAGGCACATGTGATGTAACCTTATGATGCGTGATTACAACTATGATAAGCGATTCACTCAATTTGATGCATGCCAGGCCCCGTTGCCTGTGTGAACCCCATCTCCTCGTTTCACTTTTAGATCAGGGGTGCCAATACTATCGCTATCAGATGAATGTACTTTATGTAGATGCTGGTGGTAAAAAGGGGGGGCTCGATGTGATGGCTTGGACGAAAAAGTATGATCGATTACAACTTGACAGCCCCTAACTATTCATATCGGTCTTCAACATCAACTAGATGTCTGATCGATGGCCTGCTTCAAGCTCTCAATCATCGTCATTGTATATTAAAGGTTGGCGCCCGTGGTACTCTAGAGTGCTGAAAAGAACTTTTATTCTACAGCAACATATCTCTAGCGTTCCGGTTCCAGAAATCGCACTTCTCCCCCTGAGCCGCGGATATGGCCTCCATCCTGGTCTCGCCACGCGTGTCGAACAGCAGCCTCTCCCCGCCGCGCCCACGGGCGTCCCAGCCATGCCACTCTGCCGATCCGTTGTACCGAGCGCTGTTGGGGTCGAAGAAGCGGATGAAGCTCGTCCAGTAGCCCTGCATGACCGGGCTGGCCTTTTCGTTGATCCCGCCGGGCTTGTAGCTCTCCGGGGCGTCTTCCTTGCCGTACTCGGTGCCCAAGAGCGCATCCGTCTCCACGGTGTGAGCGACACCGAAGCCCTGCTCCATCAGGTCAGGGTCTTCGACGTTCCACCTATAGGCGTAGGTGTGGGGGATGTTGAGCCTCGCGAGGCTGGACGTCATGAAGATGGCCGGGCACATGAACCTCGCGTCCCCGAAAGCATCGCTGGCCTGTCTCCAGAAGCAGCCCTCGTTCGGACAAGTCTTGTTGTTGTTTGGGTAGAGCTCGTTGATTCTTCCGAGCATGGCGGGTGTGACGGAGGGATATTGGTTGGCCAGAAATAGGTTGCTCTCCTCAATCGTGGAAGAATCCTGCGGTGCAAAGTCGGTTCCACCGTTTGTATCGTCGCCGATTATAGTCGGCACCCGTATGACTTGGCCTTGCCTGAAGATGGAATGCGTATAATCAGGTACGTACTCTCCGTCCATGACCGGAAGCCATTGATACAGCGGAGGCTCTGCAGCGTACGGCAGGGGCAGGTTGAACGTGTTTCTCGCCTGGATCTCCTTGGTCGTCTTGCCGCGGAGGCAACGGAGGCTCTCGTCGGATGCGCAGCCCATGCGGACAGCCAGATTGTTGTATTGATATTGAGTTTCCTCAATGGTGAGCTTTGGCGAGAAAGATGCCGATCCGATGATGGCCGCGTGGAAGAGACCATGGTCTGTGGCATTGTCCGCCATCAAGTGCATGACGATGCTGGTCGCGCCGGCGCTACCGCCGCCAATGACTACGTGGTTAGGATTACCGCCAAACTGACTGATGTGCTCCTGAACCCATTCGAGAACTTTGCGCTGGTCCCTCAGCCCATTGTTTGCTGTGATGCGGTCCCCGTCCGTCAGAAAACCCCAGAGCCCAACTCGATAGTTGAAGTTGACAACAATCATGTCATAATCGGCAGCAGCAATCAGGCCGGAGCTATTGAAGTGCGGCCTCGTGTTGGCGTTGAACGCGCCACCTTGGAAGTATACGAAAACGGGAAGGTTCGATTGTGAAGTTGCGTTTGTCGGTGCCATTACGTCCAAGTAGAGACAGTCTTCCGAGGTGCCTTCATAGTCTGGATCTTGAGCGGTGCGTAGACAAACCGGTCCATGCTGAGAAGTCAATGTTAGTTACAGATTGGGCACAAGTGATTTTTCCGGGCAGCAATTAATACCTTGTTCGCATCTTCAACGACATCTGAGTGGACGGGATCTTGGGGAGCTGCCCATCTCAACTCCCCAACGGGAGGAGCAGCATATTGAATACCCAGCCATTGGGTGATGCCATTAGACAAAGTTTGCCCGCGATATTTCCTGTAGTCGAGATCTACAGTTGACTGAACCGCGTTGACGCCTATAAAGGCTTGGGCAAAAAGCATGAGACGAAATAGAGACATGATGGTGGTGGACTTTATTTGGTGGAATGGAATTTGCTGGTGTTGATTGAGAACTGATCTCTTTGATTATTTGGAGGAACATGATGGTTTTATGATATAAATTGCTGTATTATATATTCGTCAACAGGACTTACATTGGAAACCCCGTTGGCGAGCAAAGCGATGCACGGGGCCGGAGATTTTTCAAAAGGCCGCCCATGTGTGACGCGGCTACAGCGCAAGGCTGAGTGGCTAGTGTCGCAACGTCAATACGTGGTGCTATAAATAAAAGTCATTCCATCTTTTATTTCGAAATACCTACTGTGCGCGACTCAATAGGGGGTTCAGCCCACTGGGTGAGGATCGCACGTCCAAGGAGTAAGATTTACCCCCTGGTATCACGGGTTCTGAACTCCTCCGACGAAATTTTCGCTGTTTTCACCTCACTCCTTGCATGAAGCAAGGCGTACTATAATATCATGATGCTTATTTTATCCAGAATAGCTTTTCAGACTTTTTACTCTTAAGCACACACTTAGCGCACCCCCCTTGCGTGAGCGAAAGCAACGCCGCAAAAACAATGCAGGATACGGTCGACTATATACACACCTTGATACCCTAAGTTGCGTAAATGCATATGGCGGAAGATGATTGAAGTGGCATTTCCTATCCTGGACAGGATTGGCAATTCCGTACGTTTGCTGCGGATGATGCGCCCATGTCAAAGTAACATGGGTCGGTGAGAACGAAATGATAACGGAAGACAGCGAGATGTCTGTCCCTGTTTTCATCGAGAATGAAAAGTGTGTCCGTTTTGCTACGTGCGGGGGACCAAACATCGGGACCGATGGGGAAAATCTGGGGTAAAGGCTACTACGCCATACAAGTATGCTTTTGATGCCTGTCCGAAGAAGATTAGATTTACAACCACACGTCGTAAACGTTATCAATCACTCCCGAAACCCTTCGGATCTAGTCATCTCAAACTCTATTGCGTACCCTCACAGGACGAGTATCTATTGCTATAACCTAAATCAATGTTCCGATAAGAATGCAGTGCACCTTTCTATTCGCAGGCCACCACGTGAAAATTAGCAACACTACCAAAGCCTCCCTTTCTACCTAGTAATGATATTTCTTTGACTGACTATTAAGGAGACATGGCAGTGCAATAAGTTTTACACTTTATTTAAATACTACTGTGCATACAGTTCTTCATAGTTTCTCTGTGCAGCAAGTAGATCGCACAAGGCAAGGACACGGCAATTGCCAGCACCCCGTAAACATAACTAGTTTTACGTGCCAGCTTGTTAGAGACCGTTCGGGCTGCCGTTGCTGTCTCTCTGTTTAAGGAAGTTCTGTCGTCGGAGTTTTCGGAGTTGCGGAGCTGTGATATTGCCTAAATAGGCAAGATACGGGAGTCGATCGGTACGACTTTTTCATACTTGGCTACCAGTATAAATTGCAATTGGACCATTCTAGTGTTGGATGGAGATCTTCCAAAGTATGCTTGACAGATTAGAAATGATTGATATGTAAGCAGTAAAAATGGAAGCACATTAATAATATAAGCTTAAAGATTAAAAGCGTCAAAAACCGCCAACTTGTATTGTTGATAGTTTACATATCCTACACAAACAAGAGCATCACTTGAGTTAACCATCTACTGTTAAGCGCCCAATTGCTTCATCATGTCCAGATTGTTTCAGCCACTTCGCGTTGGCTCCACAGAGCTCAAACATCGTGTAGTCATGGCGCCTTTGACGAGGAATCGAAACGACAACGACTTTGTGCCTACGGAGCTTATGAGAGGTTACTTTAAGCCCGCGCCGAGTTGACTAGAAAGCAAAGTTTCTGACACATGTGTGATAGAGTACTACGAACAGCGAGCCTGCGTGCCTGGAACACTCATCATCTGCGAAGCCACCATGACCGCACATCGCGTCGCCGGGGAAAAGCATGTGCCTGGAATCTGGTCCGCGGCGCAAATGACCGCCTGGAAACGGATCAACGACGCCATTCACGCCAAGGGCAGCAAGAGCTTCTGCCAGATCCTCGACAGAGGCCGGGCCAACGACCCAGAGCTGCTCGCCAAGGGAGGATTCGAGGTCATGTCAAGCAGCGCCGTGCCAATAACGCCCGGCTCTCACGTTCCCAAGGAGATGAACGAGGATGATATCCAGCAGACGATTCAGGATCATGTCACGGCGGCCAGGAACGCCATGGCTTCTGGCTTCGACGGGGTCGAGGTCCACGGTGCCAACGGATATCTGCTGGACCAATTCCTGCAGGACGTCTGCAACAAGCGCACGGATCAATGGGGAGGCAGCATCGAAAACAGGGCGAGGCTGCATGTCCAAGTGACCAAGGCCGTCATCGAGGCCATAGGCGCGGACAAGGTCGGCGTCCGACTGAGCCCGTACTCGGATTTTCAGGCCATGCTCATGGAGGACCCAGACCCAACCTTTGGCTACCTCCTGGAGCAGCTCAAGCCTCTGGGACTGGCGTACCTGCACCTGGTCGAGGCCCGCATCCGAGGCAACGACGACGCCGAGTGTGGCGGTCAGCGCACGGTCCGATGGATGGTCGACCTCTGGGACAACGTGTCGCCCGTCATCATCGCCGGAGGCTTCACGCCCGAGTCCGCAGAGGTGGCCGTCGAGCAGACCTACAAGGGCAAAGATGTGGCTATCGCCTTTGGGCGGTACTTTGTGTCCAACCCCGATCTGGTCTACCGCGTGCAGGCTGGCGTGGACCTTCAAAAGTACGATAGATCGACCTTTTATGTCCCCATGTCGCCCAAGGGATACACGGACTATGCCTTTTCTCCACAATACCTTGAAGCTGCTGCTGCTCAACTTTAGGCCAGATATGATCAACAAGGCATAGTTGACGAAAAGTGACGTCGTGAGGACATATGTACGGAGTATGTAGGTCGGGCAGGGGGGGGTGTTATGATGATGGTTTCGCTCGCTTCTGAGTCGTCTCACCGATTAACGAGTAGAAAGAACATGGAATAGAGAAAACCCACAACAATAACTAGAAAATTATTTAATATTTGCCGATCATGTCAGTGCACGTTACCCAACTCCGCTTATGAAAACGTCTACACATACAACAAGACACCGAAACGTTATTGATAAAGAACGTCAGTTACGTACGAAAGCTAACATGCTCGACGGCAGTACTAGACTTTCAGTTCTCTCTTACCGCCAGTACGTTGGAGCATCTCCTCGCGCCCGCTCCCACGCCTTGTCCAGAGCCTCGACCACCTCCTCGGGCAGCGGCCCTCGCTCGCACGCCTCGACATTTTGCTCCAGCTGCTGGAAGGAGCTGATGCCGAGGATGATGCCGTCGTCGCCCCCCTCGGACCTCATCCTCAGCTTGCTGTGGTGGACGCACCAGCGCAGGGCAACCTCGATCAGCGGAATCCCGTGCTTCTTAGCTACAGGCTCCACAATGGCCAGTGCATCCAGCACGCTCTGCTTGAAGTATCGGTCTTGATACATCTTTCCGTAGCTGAGCGACTTGCTGAAGCGACCTTCGGCAGGGTCGTCTAGCGTCGTGTATTTCCCGGAGAAGAGGCCTCCGGCCAGGGGGTTGTAGACGACGAGGGAGATGCCGTATTTTCGAAGACAAGGCTCCAGCTCAGATTCCAACGCACGTGCTTTCACGCATGTTAGAAAAATAACCCACTGCGTACGCCGTAGTTGTATAGTCAAAAGGCTTGAGTTACTTACTAATGGCATTGTACATGCCCTGGTAGATGGTGGGCTTGACGAACCCCCTATTCACATCACATCAAGTCAGCCTTTTTAAGCCCTTCGACAGCATCTCCGGACAGGACAACGTTTTGAATAACACTCACCTCCGTTCGCAAATGCCCACAATTTCGGCGACTTCCCACGCGGCATAGTTGCTCAGGCCCAGCTGCTTGAACTTTCCCTCACGGTGCATCTTGTCCACCGCCTCTAGAGTTTCCTCGAAACTGACGGCGCGGTCCGGAGCGTGCAGGTAGAAGATGTCCGTCGAGCTCACGCCGAGCCTGTCGAGGCTGACGTCCCAGGACCCGGGGAGCTTCTCCGCAGAGTGGTCTCCCGGGCTCGTCGGCATGATCTTGGAGGCAATCTGGAACCCGCGCTCCTTGAAGCCAGCGTCCTTTGTGAAGCCCTCCTGCTTTCCGCCCACGTAGACGGCGGCGGTGTCGAGCTCGTTGTAGCCCTTGGAGGAGAGGTAGTCGAGGCACCTCTTGTAGACTTCCAGGGAGGTGATGCGAGCCCCCTTTGCCTCGTCGGGGCCAATGGTCATGAGACCGAGGATAAGACGGTTCGGCGTCATGGTGGAAGAGTGAAGAATGGTGAGGTTCTGAAATGAGTTGAGACTCTCCCGAGTTGATTGTTCTAAGTTTGGATTCTCTTAATGTGAGATTTTTCCGAGTGGACCAAGACGTGAAAGTTGGAGAAAGTGGTGTTTCGGAGTTAATACCCTTTTGAATTTACGAGTATCGCTTTTGAGTCATTTCGTCATCGGACTTTGCCCCGGAGTCGCCCTTGGTCTTAGTGCCGAAAGCTTCTCCGCACGCGGGGCATCCATCACGCCTTTGAGGAGTGCAAGTCGGCATCATAGATGAGGGCGAAAAACTGCCCCAAGGGGAACAATGAACGCTATTGACTATTTTTTTTGGATAATTATTTTCTTGGAATTTTTCATTATGCAGGTATTGCCAACGCAAAATCAATCACATGAGACAGCTTATTACTATTTTTTTTCCCCCCGATTTTCCGATTTTCCGACGCACGTTGCGCAAAGCCAGAAGGCCCAATCTTTTAAAACACAATATTAGGCTTTAGCCTTGCAATACAATCGAGCCATACATACCCAAATGGCTTTCAAACTTTAACAATCAGTCAGACCGAACACAAATATGAGACGCTTATAGAAACTATTGTATTGATTGTGTTGCGAATCTACACGTCGCAAGCAGGGGAAAGGAGAATTTTACGTCGAAATTAATTTATCAATTAATTTCTTCAACGTCAATATTTACTGCAGAAGCTGGTGCATCGCGTTGATTTTATAGCTCTCCCTTTTCTCCATGAGCTCAGCATGCTTGCCAGCACAAGATTGGCCGGGTCGAATGGTGAAGGGGACATTGTCCAAGACTCGCACAGTGGGACGGTTCGAATATGTGAAACCAACATCGCTAAAGCTGATTTTCATGCTGCCGTTTGACCAGAAGTCTGTTGCGGGAGAAGAAGAGCGTCGGCGTCGGCTTCAATATCATCACTATGACTATCACCGGAGCAGGGGGTTCTCTCTCCTCGGACCCCTTGGGCTCCAAGAATTGCAGGTCAGCTCGACCAAGGTCTCGGCCGGAACCACGATGGATGATGTCGAGAAGACGAGTAGCCGCGAGACGAGCGCGCGCAAACTCAGGGGCCAGGGAGGACATGCTGCCCCATAGCTTGGAGATCACGAGTATGGTGATCTGGAAAAGTAGTAGTAGCAGACGGGGAGCTGGTCATCCGACGTGTCAGTCTCTCAGCGAATTGTCATCCAAACTGCGGGTGTGAAAAAAATTTCAACAGCGGATTCCCGACTCCAGAAGATGATTGATGCGTTGATGGGAACACGACCCGATTGATAAGATTTGATTGATTAGATCAGATACTCCAGCACGGCCAGCACCAAAGTGGTACGTGACGACCCTTTGACCCTCCTAGTTCTGGCCGAGGATACAAAGGTATAAGAAGGGGGGCCCATCACGCTGTAATCGGAGGCAAGGTCTATTATTGAGGTTACAAACGAACATCGGTTTCCATCGACCTCCCAGACCAGGATAGCTTCGGCATGGAGCATGGTCAAAGTCCAACTTGTCTTCCTCGAGCATGATGTTATTGCTTTTGTTTCAACTTGCATTTCCAAAAAGGGGCCTGGTACCCTCTACTGGTGAGCAGTAGTAGAGTAATCCTCCTCCGTCTCCTGTTAAAGTATGCCTAAAAAGAAGTGATTGGCAAATTTCCCAGACCAGCTCTCACTGAACATGCGGCAGGATGGATAAGGGAAAAATAGTAGACAAGTCTGGATATCCCACTTTTTGGGTTGAAATTCAGGGCTGTACTATCATCTACTGCCAACGGTCAATCATGCTTTTCAAAACATCACGGGTGTTTCAAGTGTCAGGTATTCGAGATATTGGTAGGCTGCTGGTTCTTGTGCGGGATATGCAGACGAGCGCTTTACATTACAAATTCAACCCTTGAGAACGGATGAGAGCTGTAGATCCTACTCGGCCATTCGATGTATACAATACTTCGAGCAACTGAAGACTCTCCATCGTTGCACATGAAGATAAAAATCTGCTGATAATATTTTACGTCAAATTGTAGATAAATCTCAATTCATCTATTTCCTTACATCGAGCTGCCGTATGTATATTACTGCCTCTAATGCCACGTCCTTAGTGAAACAGCAATCACAGTTGATCAAAGTAAGGATTGAAGAAAGAGAGTAATACCAACTCAACAGAAAAGATGTTTTATAATATTCCTTTTTCTTCTATTTTTCTATTCATTACTCCTTTCTATTGGGTAAGCCTTACTTCTTTTCCGCATCAGGAAACGAACTCCGGCCGACAGCGAGTCATGACCGTCTGAACCAAGAGCGGAGAACAAATCGTGCGCGGGACTGGGGAAGAGCTAAAGGACGATGGGGTGGTTGTGGTGCAGTATCGCTAGTGGAGAGTCCAACCTTGTGTCGAACTTGGGCTGTTGAAAGGAGCCGAACACCCGAGGATTGGACAGCCTCGGCTTGGCTTGCCCAACTATGTTGGGAGAGGGCTGATCAATTTGAACAGAGGCATTCCTAAAATGGCTTGTCGAAAGGTCAGGTCGAAGTAACAAATTCCTGTGCTAGTGACTTTTATCTCGACTCCGCCTCCACACCGCCGCTATCTTCCCCTCAATCAGTACCCCGGATTCTTACCCCGAACCAAGCGGGGTCTGGCGCATGGCAACTCACTTATAAGATGAAGGAGGTCATATCCGTTCCTTTGGCAAAAAGATTGCTTTGCGGGGGATATGTAATGCACGCTGCTGACAATCTTTTATTTTTTACCCCTGAACCCATTCCCCCTACAGCTGTGTTGACTCGTCATGACCAACCTCGAGAAGACGGAAGACAAAAGGATAGACAACCGTGATGATGATGATGGGAAAGATGGCTGCTCGCTAAAGCTGTCATTGGCTCAGCCAGAGGCGATTGTCAATGCTTTTGATGCTGCTGGAGGCGCACCTGACCCGTGGGGTCGCGGCCACCTGCGGCTCTACCTGGCCTGCATCATCATCTATCTCTGCTCGACCATGAACGGTAAGTGTATCCAGATAGTAATTATTTCATTTGGTGCTAATCCATACACTCAAAAGGCTACGACGGGTCGCTAATGGGAAGCATCAACGTCATAGAGGACTACCAGAAATATTACAACCTGGAAAAAGGCGGCTCGTCCACCACCGGCCTCGTCTTTTCCATCTGACAGATTGGCCAAATGGCTGGCGCCCTCTTCACCTGGACCCTGGACTGGCGCGGTAGAAAGCCGACGCTCGTCTTCAGCGCCCTCATGGTGGTCCTGTCGGCCGTCTTCACGGCGCAGGCGCCCACGCTTTCGTCCTTCATCGGCGCCCGCTTCCTCATAAGCTTCTTCTCCACGATCCAGTGCCTCGCCGCGCCCGTGCTGCTCGTCGAGATTGCGCCGCCGCTCCACCGCGCGACCGTCGCCGGCATCTACAACACCCTCTACTACATGGGCTCCATCATCGCCACCTTTGCCATGTACGGCGCCAACCTGCACCTCAGCGGTAACATCAAGTGGAGGCTGCCGCTCTGGCTTCAGATTCTGTGTCCCGGAATCGTCGTCTTGGGTGGCTGGTTCCTCCCGGAAAGCCCCCGTTGGCTCGTTGCCCAGGGGCAGATGGAAAAGGCTCGCGAGTTCATCGTCACGCACCACGCCAATGGAGATGCCGCGCATCCCATCGTCGCCATCGAGATGCAGGAAATCGAGGAGTCCCTCGCCGAGGTTCGCACCCGCTCGCAGTGGGCCTGCTTCGACCTGAGAAGCTTGTTCAAGTCCCGTTCTCGTCTGTACCGGGTTATGCTGGTCATAACAATGGCGTGGTTTGGGCAGTTCTCGGGTAACAACGTGTCGAGCTATTATCTCCCCATCATGGTCAAGAATGTCGGAATCACTTCGACCAACATGGCACTTCTGCTCAACGCCATCTATGCCGTGACTGGGTGGATCGCTGCAACCATCGGAGGTATGTATTTCGTGCGGCAAACAAGTTGTGTTCTTGTTACGTATCATATCTATTGCTAATACTACGGTTAGCTCGACTTCACGATGTAGTCGGTCGGAGAAAGATGTTCTTGGGCTCCTGTTTGGGCATGTCCATCTCAATGGCCCTCGTAGCGGCAACAGCCGCAGAGTACGAGTGATCCGGTAGCTTCCCGAGCAGCTCGGCAAGCATTGCCTTTATCTTTGCGTTTGGTGTCATATTCGCCGTCAGTTTTACTCCAATGCAGCCCATCTACCCCGCCGAGGTCCTTGCCAGTAAGTGTTGAGTTGTGATGAAGCATAGATCTAGCCCCTCACCCCCTTTTTCCTTCTTCTTCTTTTACCTTTCTTCTTCTTTCCTTCTTTTTGGCTAAAATGAGATCAGACGACATGCGCGCCAACGGCATGATGGTATACAAACTCACCGCCGGGTGCGCCAGCTTTGTCAACACATTCGCGGCGCCGATAGCCATGGAGAATATCAGATACTGGTTGTAAGTCAACTCACCTTGTGCACCTCCGGTTGCTCTTCGGCATCTGACCCTCGCGCAGCTACGTCTTGTTCGTCTTTTGGGACCTGTTCGAGTTTGTCTTTATTTACTTCTTCTTTGTCGAAACCAAAGGCCGTACCTTGGAGGAGCTGGACGCCGTCTTTGAATCGCAAAACCCCAGGAAAGCGAGTACTCGTAAGATGTCGGCGCCGGGGACAAGCCCGGTAGTTTACTCTTAGACAGAGCGGTTTACGATATCATGATTCGAAATATGGAAGCATATTCATTGTACCGGGGAAGAGATTTGCAATCAAGTCGTAGCCAATAGACAAGTAGTGGCAAACCTTAATACCAATATCTTTGAACGCGTCTCTGCACCACGTTTAAATTGGTCTTGACCACATGGCACTGCTGCTCGCATTTCGTTGCAACCAGTTTGGTGCACTTTGGTGAGACTCCAATGCCAACTTTGGTGTGTAGTCGAGCGCATAGCTACATGTTAGGTTCGCCGTTCGCGGCACTGCAACTATGACTCTTGGTCTGCTCAAACGACCGCTTACTTCACCGACTCTAGTAAGCAAGTACATGTGTGTGGAACTTGCACAATAGACCCAAAGACGGTAAGGAGTTGAGTTAAACCGGTGAACATGGACGACTCATTTTTTTCATGAGTTGAGAATTACTTCTGGATAAATCTGAGTATTCGACGTTATACGTCGCCTACAGCAACTGTATCTTGGGACGAAATCCAAAATGACAGCCCCTCTCGAAAATGCTCGAGCTGAGATATTGTGTTTCCAACGTTTGGCACCTTCCTATGCCTATTGAAGAAGAAGCACTACTTGACAGCCGAACAGAGCCGACATGGCCTTGAATATCAGAATCGACCACCACTTGACCAGTAAGGTCTACGCGACGGGGTCACTAGTTACCGGTCATGTAACCATTGCAGACTGGCGGTTCCTCATCCTGGGAATTCCGCGACGGCAGATTGCACCGCGTTCTCTACTAATCAACCGAGACGGAGTTAGCGTATCGGATTCCTTTTAGACTTATGGTTCTTATTTATCTAGCTATCGATATTTATAAATATACTATAATTAATTTTTTATTTTATAAATAATATCTTTAATTATTATTAATTATAATATTATAAAAAATAAATAATATAAGTTTTTTTTATAATAAATATCAAATATTTAATTAAATTTTATATTTTTCTTAAAAACTTTAAAAATAAACAATTAAGAATTTTCTAAAGTAATATTTTATTTAAAGTTTTCTTTATTATTTTAAAAAAGAAATTTATTTTTTTCTTTATTTTTTAATAGACAATCTTTAATAATATAAATATAAAGCTTTTTTTATAGTATTTTAGGAATATAGAGCTTAAAGAATAATATATTAATATTAACTATTAAGTATTAAATATTTATTTTAATAAGAAAATATTATTTCTTATATCGTCTTACTCTATAGCTTAGACTTTTAATAAAGCACGAGATATAGTTTCAGAAGATTAACTTATAGTATTATATCGCTCATCGTCATCGATACAGTCATCGATGGAAAGGCCTGGCGCCTGCTGCCCAGCCGAGACTGCCCCTGCAACCACCCGTGTATCAAACACGTCGAGACCAGGCAAGCTGTGCCGGTGGAGGAGAATGAAGGCCAAGAATAGCATTTTTATCTTTCTTCTTTTGGCGGGCGCACTATCCTCAGCATGTATGAAGACTAGGCTCAGTTGTAATCAGGCGGAGGAGGGAAGAAAATTATATACTGCTCTGTGGAACGGAAATACTACGCCAAGATTGAATTTTGTCAACAGCGTAACGTAAAGGGGCGGGCGACGGAAGGTATACTACAAGTATTACGTCCCAGCAGACGAATTATCGGCAGCTGACAGTAATCACTACAGCTCTTCCATTGCTGATACCACTGCTTGGCGAAAGTGATTGTTAAAATGCCTGTTTCTCGCATAGCTGATGCAGCTATCAAATTCTACATCAATACTATACTTGAGCTGATGTAGAACGTCGCATGAATCCCCAAGGGTACACAATACCGGTATCTCATCAACTCTCATGATTGAGCAGCAGAGTAATGGCGGGTTTGCATTGTGCGAAACAAACCAAGCCCGCGCCTCCCGTTGCGTTTTCAATATCGACGACTTTAACAACCAGAAGGAGGAATCTTGCGAACCCAACATCTGCTAAATCTCGGGCAAGAAGATCTACATGATGAAGTCAAAAGTTTCATACCGAGAGATTGGCCTACCATCGATTTGTCTTTTCGATCATCAAAATCTCACCTTTAGACAGGTCAGGGAGGAGTCAAGGGGCTTCTGCAGGGCCTCGACCAAAGTGCCAGTCTCATCTTCGGAAGATTATTTATGTTGCCAAGTCTGCAGGAAATGCCTTATTACTGTCCACAAGGATGTAAAAGGTATCAGTGGGGCGTATCGCAAATTCTTACCTAAAATAACTAAAGCTTCTCTATATATTAAAAGTATAAGCTTAAGTATATATAAATCTATATAAACTAATATATCTATAACCTATTTAATAGTTAGTTAAACTGCCTTAACGGTTAATATATATAGGGCTACGGCTAAGGCTACGGCCGCGGTTATAGTCTTTAAAGACTTTAAAATTAGCTATTTATATAGTTATTAGAAGTTATAAAAAATCGAGTTAAAAATAGGGGATAAATAGGTTACCGAAGGTCTAATATTATAAGTACCTCTTTACTAAATTAGTATAGGAAGGTACTTAATTTTAATGCTTTATCGTGATTAGCTGATCGAATGAAGTTACTTTAATACCTTTTACATCCTTGTGGACTGTATATTTTATGATAAGGGTGTCGGTGACGAGATCGAGATTCCTGGCTGGCCGTACTGTCAACATCATTTCTGGTACATAGTACGGAGTACCAGACTTGTAACGTAATCTCGCTTCTGCGAGAGGATGGAAATGTCATCATTGCCTGCGTTGTCGAGGAACGGTGTGCAGTTCGTATTGGTGGACCGGGCACCACAAATCACCGGAGTGACCGACGAGGTTTACCAGACGTCTCGAGGCTGATGGCAAGGTCTCGTGCACAATTTGCATAATTGCCTTGACGTATCCAGTG
Organism: Trichothecium sympodiale; assembly: GCA_003012115.1. Taxonomy (NCBI): domain Eukaryota; kingdom Fungi; phylum Ascomycota; class Sordariomycetes; order Hypocreales; genus Trichothecium; species Trichothecium sympodiale. The sequence goes on along the minus strand of PXOB01000071.1, from coordinate 43,133 downwards.
CGCATGCGTGACAGGGCCACGGCAGAAGGCGCTTTGATGCGGTCAAAGTACTCCATATGATTTGTGCAGTCAGTGAGGTTGCAATTACAGTCCGAGAGAATGGCAATGTCATTACGCGAGCTTGCAATCCATTATAGTTTTGTGCGAGTTATCTAACATTACAAACATGAAGCTGCGGGAACGAGCTTGGTTTCAGAACCCCCTTTTTATTACATCTATCCGGGTATTCATTATACTTTTACTTCTCGAGTACTAAAAATAAAGCTGGAGAGATGAAAGATCTCTAGTGAAACACCAAGCAAGACTCAAAGTACTTCTGCAGCTCATCGGTGTCCTCAAGCTCGCCGATCCAGGCGACGTACTGGTCAGGACGGGCGACGACGACGCAGCCGCGTTTCTTGTCGACGCCGTAGTTCTTGTAGGCGTCTCCGAAGCCCTCGTGGTAGCTCTCGTCGTCTACGTAGACCTTGTTGTAGTCCCAGCCGAGGGACTTGTCAAAGGGGTGGAGGATCTCGGGGAAGTCCCTCAGAAGCTCCGTGTCGGTCCTCTTGGAGGAGTGGATGGTGAGGATCTCGATGACGCTGTCGATCTTGGCGTCGCTGGGGGTGACGCGGCGGAGGAAGCTACCGGGGGCGTCGACGGCGGCGCAGAACTTGTCTACGCGGGCCTTTTGCTCGGGGTCGAGGATGTCGCCGGCGAAGAGGATGACGCGGAAGCGGCCGTCGGCCTTGAGCCTCTCCTGGAAGTGCCAGGGACGGGCGCAGGCCTGGTTGAGGACCTTGAAGCTGTTGAACCTCATGCCCAGGGGCAGGCCGGTGGCGAGAGCCTGCTTCTTTTCCACGCCGGCGCTGTCGAGGGAGACGCAGGGGGGCTCGATCTCCTTGGCGCCGTCTCCGGCCTTGAGACCGTCACCGGACTTGAGGACGAGGTTGCTGGGGCCGTAGTCGACCGAGAGACCCGAGGCGAACATGTTTCCCTTGACGAAGGCGTCCTTGAACTCGGCCATGCTGACACCCTCGAGGTCCATGACGTCCTTGGCCGGGCGGCCGGAGAAGAGCCTGCTGAAGCGGTGGTCGAACTCGATGAGGTCCTGGGCCACGCGGCGACGCTCGCTCTGGTACGTCTTCAGGATGTTGCGCTTGGCGATGCCATTGGCCACCAGGCCGACCTTCCAGCCCAGGTTGAAGGTGTCCTGCATGGACACGTTCATGCCCTGACCGGCCTTGGGAGAGTGAGTGTGGACGGCATCACCAGCCAGGAAGACGCGGTTGTGGGCGTCAAAGTCTGTACCAACACGCTGTCCGATCTATTTACACGAGATAAAAGTCAGCCAACCATGCCACCTAGCGAGAGAATTCTTCAAAAAGAAAAAGAAAAGAAAAAAGGGGTAGGGGAATACACACCTGGTAAGCAGTCCACCAGTCGCAGTACTCGTAGTCTAGCTTGTAAGGAGCCATAATCTTTTGCGCAGCGCCGAAAATGGTCTCGGGAGTAATCTTGGATCGGTCGGCTCGGCCAGAGGCATCGGGCGATACCTCCTTGAGCTGGATGTACAGACGGACAAGACGGTTCTCACGGGGGATGACCATGAGACTGCCGTTGTCGGCCGAGTGAATAGCGCATCGCATACGGATATCGGCTACGTATGTAGTGTCAGTAATCGATGGTCTGGTAATGAGACATGCATATAGACATATACATATGTATACATGTATGTATTTATACACGAATGTATACACGTATGTATGTATATAGAGGAAAGGAAACTTACGAAAGTCGGTAATGGGAATGATATCCATGACACCCCAAATAAAGTCGGTAGCTTCACCTTGGAGCTCAAAGCCCAGCTGCTGGCGCGTCCAGCTGCGAGCACCATCGCAACCAATGACATACTTGGCGTGGACAATCTCGCTCGGGGCGTCGCGCTCCTGCGTCTTCTGGATGAGCTCCTCGTGCTCGTCTGTGTAGATGAGGTTGCTCCTGAACAGGCCGTCCGAGACCTTGCTCGCGTTGACCTGCTGGGCCGGCGTGGCCTCCTCGTCCGACAGCCGGCGGAGCTTGACGGCGACGGGGTAGGCCTCCTCGTCGTCGACCTTGGTTTCGTCGATGGTGAGCGACTCGGGGATGGTGGCGCGCTCGATCTTGATGCTGTCGTTGGAGTACTTCTTGATGTTTTCGAGGAAGAAGCGCTCGACGCGGCCCTGGTGGAGGACAATCTGCTGGAAGCGAGACAGGCCGACGATTGTGTCGGGGATGCGGTCTGATCGACGAATGATGCCGTCCGAGTCTGGGTTCTACAAATAGAAAAAGATTGGTCAGAATTCTGTAATGTAAATATGTACTCCGTACTACTCCGTACACAAGTACTAGTAGTACGGGAAGTACATTGGTGTGTCGTGTTGGATGCAAAACATACCCACATGCAAATCTGACGAATTAATTAGCATAATCGAACTTTTCCTTCCTTCATCACATCGTGATTCTAGATAGGTAAAAGAGAAGAGAAGGAATAAAAACTCACCTCAATCATATGGTTCGCCTCCTTCCATGCACGATCGCCAAAACCTAAGCTGTCAAAAATCTCCAGACTGCGGCATTGCAGACCATCAGCCTGGCCGCAAAAGATCTTTGTGTTGCGCTTGTCTATGATACGAGCGTTGACACCGCAGTGGGCCATCCAGGCAGCTGCCATCAGCCTGTATTATTAAATTCCGTCAGCACTTCGGATTCCCCTTCCCCTCTTCCCGACATCCGAGATTTCGTACAACGTACCCAGCAGGGCCAGCGCCGATGATGAGACTACATTCAAAATAAAGGGTTAGCTTTTTCAACTTATTTTGCCAATTAGACCCCTTTGGAGAGCGAAAAGAAGGAGTTATCTTACACATCGACGTTGGACTCGGTGTGTTGTGCGCTGCCCATTATTGTGATTTATTTGTGTCAAGATAAAAATTACTTGTTCGTTTCGATAGATGATTGATGAATTGGAATAAGAAAAATGAAAAGGATATTGAGAGCAGGTTTTGAAACGGGGAAGCAAGAGAAAGGGCTTCCTTTCTACATATTGATCTTAAACTGTGCCACCAACAGCTTTCACTCGGACATTAGGCCAGCCTCACTCACCGCATTGAGCTCTATCAGGTACTCCGTAGTATGTAGCACACCGTAAACACACGCCTGATAGCCAGCCAAACCCATCCCAAACCGGCCCGTAGCTACCTGTCAAGCAATGATTGCCTGATGTTGACCCTCCTCCTCCTCCTCTCCCTCCCCCCTGACCGTTCAGGAGCCCACTGTTTGAGACGCAAATCTGTCCCAAAAAAGTCGCATATTGTGTATCTTTTTCCTTTTTTACCCCTTTTTCCTTTATGCATTCTGTGGAGAACGACGAGAGTAATCCTATATCTGCGCCTCTCAACTTATAATGCCCTACTCCAATTCAAGTCTACGCCGCACTCAATGTCCGCTAGTTTGTGAAGTGATATCTGCCGAGAGGGAGGCCACTGGGGGTCAAAAAACACCGACCCCAA
>PXOB01000071.1:0-39564 GCA_003012115.1 Trichothecium sympodiale | reverse complement strand
CGGTGTGTTTTTGCCCCCGTTAGAAAGGGGGGGGGGGATAAAGATGGTGGGGGAAAGAGAGAGAGAGCTTTCTTCTTCTTTGTCAATCACCGTTTGATGTGCTCGGCGTTTGGCTGACGTGGGTCCGGGGACAAATTCCGGTAGTTCTGGCTAGGGTGAGGGGATACGGAGTACGGAGTATTAGCGGCTCGGACTTGGGGGGCTCTCCCGCATTCTTAGTGGGAGAATGGCGGGCACCAATGGGGACAGACAATCTTCTTTTTTGGATTACAGTACGGAGTAAACTCCGCAATAGCAAACGAGGAACTTGGGTAAACAAGGAATGCAATGCGCGTACTTTACTTCTTATCACGACGGAGTGATTGGTTTATTGCAAGTGATTGTCGTGATTGTCGTTTGTGTTGTTGTTGGATTAAAGCATCATGGCAGATCGGTGATGTGTTGGTGGTCACTGTGTTGGTTCTGTTACTTTCCGGGGTACGAAAAGGCGCAACACACTACGGAGCGTACTCCGTAAACTAGCCACAGAGATCTAACGGCGTTGCGTCTCGAGCACGACCCACGTCGCATCAAACTAGCTCAGATGTTGTGCGGTGAAAGTTTTGGGCGATCTTCAACGGCTTTGCAGGTCGGCTTTCATAGTGGTAACTTTCCATGACAACAAAACAAATCTGTGTTTAAAGCGGTCTGTGACGAGGGAAAAGCATTAATTGAATCCGAAAAAAAAGAGTGTTTTTTCATCTATTAAGTAATTCGTATCATATGTGTATGGACCGATAAAGTTCCAATAAGAAAATCCCAAACTCCAAAGTGGCAAGCGAGCCCCCTTATACTACTCTCCCCAAGATTTTTCCCCTCCCTTCCCCGTAGCGTGGTCCCGCGCAGCAGTTCCTCTCTCTACCAGGCACGAGCTCCACCACTACCAGAGGGCTTGTTGGCTTCAGGGTCAACGGAAACAGTGTACTCGGTAGTAACCATGATCTGATCTCTGCTCATGTCCCTTGGGGAATGACCTCGTCCCTGCGGCACACCACCCTTCACCGGAACATGAACTGAATTTTCAGAGTCAGGCAGCGAGCGTGATGCCTCAGAGGGGGGCGCGCCGGTGTGCGCGGATCCGACGACGATGGCGTCCGTCGAGTCCCATGCCTCGTCCTTGTCCGCCTTGTTCTGCGTGCCACCCATCTTGGACATGTTGGCTCGTGAGTGACCCGGGTGGCTGTCGAGTCGGTAACCCTTGCTCTCGTCCTTGGTCCGGCGGGAGCTGGCGTCGCGGCTCTTGTCGATGAACTTTTTGAAAAGGGGGTAGACCATGGGCATGTTGGTGAGGACGAAGCATACAAAGGACTCTCGGACGGACCAGTAACCGGACTGGGCGGGATCGGTGTTGCCCATCTGCTTTCTTATTAGTGACTGATCTCTTCAGAGATTTTTCTCTTCTCTTTTCTCTCTCTTCTTTGTGGTTTGCAGCTTTTCCCGGAAGTACTTACCGTCAATACAGACCAGCAACGGAGGATACCAAAGATCAACTCCAAGAAACCTCCACCAAACATGATCATGAGGCTGACCTTGCGCTTCCAGTGCATGTTGGCAACCCAAATCATCTAAAGCAAAAGCAAGTCAGCATGAACTATCCCAAATATAATCTCTAATCTATTTTTATTCCAACGTTCAGAAAACGTACCGGTAAGGGAATCGCCATTAGATACAAATCCGTCGCAGTGTTCATTGCCATGACATAGACTGTCTGAATGGTCGAGATGGCAGGTAGGCACGAGTCTGGGATTATCAAATCAGCGTGGTGAATCGACGGAAGATGTTCAGAACCGTGGTTAAAACTAACTGCCAGGGTTTGGGTTGATTTGCCATTGATGGTCAAAGGGAATGCACTTCAAAAAGGCAACCAACAGGCATGAAACGTAGGTGATGGGCATGATGAATCGGCCCCAGATGACAAGCCTTCTGTACTGGCTGATGCCGTCTCTATAGAAATTGTCAGTTATATGTGTATTGAATCGACCATTGACTTTGCATTAGACACTCACGTCAAGCGTCCATAGTAGAGAATCCAGCAAGCTTTGAGAAGCCATAGCACCGTCGTGTAGAGCAAAAGACCAATGACGTGCGTTTTGGCACCACCGACTCGTAACTCATATTCTGGATCTGACGGGCTCAAGGCAGCTCGTTGCAGCGCCGTCATGCCGTTATTGGCCAGGCCTTTCCACCATGCCACAACGGCATATGCAGCTACCGATTCGCCAGTATATACGAGCTTTTTTCACGATGTTAGGGAACCATGGTAAAATTTCATATTTGCAGAGACGCACACACACGCATGGGGAGAAAAACGCTTGGCTTAACTTACGGTAGCTAGCAGCATGACAATGTCATCTGCGTGGAAGCCGCGCTGGCGGAAGTTTGATATCTGGTAATAGTATCGCACTCCTAATACCACGTACGCTGCACCCTGCAAACCCCAAACCTCCCGGATAAAGGCGTTGGCCGCCTCCTGCTCTTCTTTGGACATGCTGATTGGCGTCGGAGCGTAGAAAAGGGGACTTGATCGAGGAGATACTCGTGCGCGATGGAACCTTGCGGTTTTCCTTTCTTTTTATTGCTTCTAAGGGGGGGGTTCTCGCTGGCAAGAAAACAGAAGAAGAAACAAAAGCCAAATCGTCGAGAATTAAAACACGAAATCAATCATGTGGAAAATGCGAAAAGAAAGAAAAATACCAATCCGCTGCGCTAGGATTCGTTCAAGACATTTTCCTTTCCTTATGTATAATGAATCGCAATCGGCCGTATTATTGCCAGGTTGAGAGGAATAGGAGTGTACTGGGATTGAATCAAATTGGTTGAACCCCCCCGAAGTTTCTCAGCAAGGTGATGAACATCTGTGCGTTCCAGGTTACTGCTCCGTACTGCCATCTCGGGGGTGGTTGAGCCAGGGGCAATATTAAGGTGTGGTTCCTCCTTCCCCCCCTCCCTTTTCCCCGAAATGTCACCTTGTACGGAGTAGTATCAAGTACTCCGTACTCTGTACATTTTTCTAGGAGGGAGGGAGGGCTTGCCGGGTTTGTCATTTCTTGCGATACATCAACTCTGACATTCTTAATGCACCTTGTTATTTCCTTTTTCTCCCTTCTTCCTAGTTTTGCAACGGTGGTAAGTGCCGGAATAAGATGGGCTATTATAACCTTTCTTGCCTGCTGTACCTTTGCCTTGTTCTTTGCTACATGACGTCCATGTTCTCTCGCGGCAAAGAACGCCTCGTGTTGCTTACATACATGCGGCGCATGTGCGTAAGGCGTTGCTTATTCCTCGTGGCAGCTGCATCTGAAAGATGAGGAAAACCGCCCTCATGAAAGTAAAGTCGCCTGAGCAAATCCTCCCGTGCTGGTCAGCAACAAAAGAAGAAGCAGGTTCCTCGTGTTAAGAAAGAACTACCCACCCCCTCATGCGCAGCAGAAGCAGAGATCAGCGTTGCGCGTAACCCAGTGTTGTGTGTACAAGTAGGTAAGCATGTACTCCGTACTCCGTATCATCTTCAGCAAAGCTACTTGTATGGACAGCATCCCCGCCCGCTAAGCCTCCCCGGTGTCCAAGGCCGCCAGGGGTCCGTTTCGCAACGCTCAGCCCTCCAAATCTCGCAAGATCTCGTCAAGCTTTCCATTCAGGTATCATCGAGGTTGAAAGGGGTAAGACTGCCCTGCAAGTGGTCCAGTTCGCTTACTAGCGGATGATGTTTTTGACATACATATCCGTACTCCGTACTCCGTAGTACATTTAGTTATGCCAACCTAGTTATAAGGCCTCCCCCCTCAAGTGTGGCTGGTGCCTCGAGCTACTGTACGGAGCACTGTACCGGGGGGAACTTGCCAGGGGACCGAAACGGACGGACAGCTTTACGCCGACTGCCGGATTAAAAGCGACAATCCCAACGATAGTTCCAACGGTAGTTCCAACGGTAGACCCACCGATACCCCACGTCGAAGGCGACAAATGGCAAGGGATATCCTTGATCACGGCATAACGGTGGGGTGATGAAGAAGAAAGAAAAACAAGAAGTCGGGATGTGCGGTCGATTGTGATAGAAGACGAGGGTTGTGGCCAATGACAATGCCAAGAGAGCAAAGTGCGGCAGTTGGTTCACAAGGGGGGCAAAGTGGCTGCTCATCAACTAACTTTCCTTGACCGCGATAATGTTTTTTTTGCCAAGGAGACCCAACCAAGATCAAACGACTTCCTACCTACCCTTCAACCCAGCACAAAATATGACGAATAAGCAATTTTTCTATGGGCATCTTTGCTGAAATGCAAGTTGGCTTTTTTAGATATGAACAACACCCCAGCCTAGCTAGCCAGTGGGTATGTATGTATATTATGCGAGATTTTGACAGCTCGGCGTGCATTCCATGTAATTCCATGTGATCAGACATTTTGCACAGGGTTCAATCGGTGATTTGTATGGAGAATAATTAAGTTTGGTTCGTTTTGCTATTAAAAAATTGGGGGCCGTAATGCTGCAGATACAAAAAGGGTTTTCTGTCACTTTTTCCCTTTTTTTCAGTGGTCTTTCTTTTCTCCTATCTTTTCCTTTTCTTGACGGTGAGACACCAGGGTTCTGGGCAGGATGATGCAGGCTGCGACTCTACTAGGTTAGGGCCGGGGGGGGGGGGGGGGGGGGGGCCTAGGGACTTCTTTTCGCCAAGTTTCCATTCGCCATTCTTTTCTTCTTTCCTTTTTTTCTACTTCTGTGACAGATTAGCTTATGCTGTCAGAAAAAAAACGGCTTCTCTTCCGCTTGACGCTAGTCCAATGAGAGACATGCCGTCGTATCAGGTATGTACTCCGTAGTATTGTATCGCTTCTTTCCGGGCAAAGAAACTAGAACGGTGGGAAAGGGGAAAGAGAAAAAACCGACGTGTAACTTTTGCTGCAGGGACGTTGCATGTTACGTTTAATTGGGTCTTTTGTCATAAGACGTCTCTCTCTTTTTCCTTCCCCAGCCTGTTCCAGAGCTCGGTGTTAAGCTTTTGGCCCCATAACCTCTTTCATGGAACCGTGATCATCCCGAGAGTTCGGCACCTGTCAGTGGGGGAAGACCAAGCGCTCTCTCGTCTGTCTCCCAAATAACGGGACCTTTCTTGATTGACCTCTACTCGGTACGCAGTAACTCCGAATTGGACTTGTAACGGGCGGTTAGGTGGGGAGAGGGAAGGGGGAGGGGACTTGTTAGAATACATGTATGCACGCACGGAGTACAATGAGAACTTGGCCAACACGCATATTCACGACAACTCCTCCTCCCGTAGTTGTACTCCTAGCAAGAGTGAAGGGAGGCTAAGCTAGTTGTGTCCTAGGAATCTTGCAACGTACTCCATATCCTGTGGAATAAGCTCGCCTATCCGGACGGGGTTTCCGGCTGTTGGCTCGTCTTTTTTTAAAGCAAACAAAAGTACAAAAAAAAAAAAAAAGAAAGAAAAGCGCGATTTTTTTTTAAAGTTCTGCAGACTTCCGGATCGACAAACCTAGGGTAAGTTTCATCTAATGTATGTACGCATCACAATCCCCTGGTAAGTGCGTAATAATCCGAGAGTCTGGGTGGACTCCAGCCATTCCCGCCAGGCTGAACCAGTCGAACGGGTAGCAGCCCCCTCCTCCCCACTGGTGACTAAGTAATATTGCGATAATCTTGCCTCCTTGTACTTCGTATACTTGACTCCGTCGAGCAATATTATAGTTTCCCTGGTATATATGTCTTCAGCGCGCGCACACCGCATTGACCTGTCAGGCGATTTCTTTCCGGAATGCCCATACCGACAACTCATTGACTATTGATGATGGCGTGTACTCCATACTCCGTAGATACTACATATCGTATGACAGTACGGTGTACGGTGTATACTCGTTTTTGCTTCTCGGATCGTCGCCGGTTTTCAAATCGCAGGGTAAGGTTTCCCACCCCTCCGCCCCGTCCCCCTTTCTAGTGGTTTTACTCTAGGTAAATTCGGATATCCGATTGCACCACCAACATCAGAGACTTCCCTCACTACCAACGAAAGATGGAACCCTAAATGAAATCTTACGGAGTATACCCGAGGTTGGCGTCGATGTATGTATGCATGTATATGCGCGCAGCAGTGACATTTGATGGGACCCTTTATTACCTTGCTGCTGTTTAGTGCTAGGGTGGTCGATGCGGCGGTGAACATCATCCGTGTTGAAGCTCCAATAGGCTTCTTACTGGTATCTCGTCTTGAGAGTCACAAGGCACACGTCCCTTGGGAAAAGTTGGCAATGAACTTTGGTACAAGTGCGGTGTAAAGAGAAAGTAACAGATACCCATAGGCAGCTGTATACATGTTTAAATTGAACGAGTTTCCTCTGACATAAACATGGTCCTCCTTTCTCTCTTCACTCAAACTTTCTTACAACTCAACTGATACCACCAGAGTTGTCTTTATATCATTTGGGGTTTCAACACTTTCGTATCAAGCTTCTAGTTTCAACCATGTCGACAGCTAGCTCCCACATGGCTGTGGTCCGGGACCTCTGGGCTCGGATCCAGCAACGAAAGGACAACCCTGCCTTTGAGTTTGACGGCTCCAACCTTCACATTGGCGATGTTGCAGCTGTTGCATAGTATGTTTAACGAGTACCCTCTGATGATTTCATCTCTTTTGCTAACGTGATGGGAATTCAGCCATGGGAGCAAGCCTTCGCTATCCCATGCTCAAGAAGTGTACACTCGTCTTGAGAAGAGTGTCAAGGTCCTCATGACGCACCTGGAGAATGGCTACTACGTTTACGGTTCGTAACAAGAGCAAAAGAACAGTTCGCGTGTAGACTCAATCTAATCCATGTGTATAGGTGTCAACACTGGCTTCGGCGGGAGCGCAGACACGCGCACAGAGGAAGTCATTGGGCTACAAGCCGCGTTGATGCAGCTGACCCAGGCCGGTATCCTGTCCAAGACGACCGATGGCTCCATGCCAAACCACTCCATGCCCCCCTCCTGGGTTCGCGCCATGATGATTGTCAGATGCAACGCAACTGCCCGCGGGCATTCTGCTGTTTCCATCAACATTCTCGAGACAATCGTCAACCTCATGCAGACCGGCCTCGCCCCCGTGGTGCCCCTGAGAGGAAGCGTCTCTGCTTCCGGTGATCTCATCCCCCTGGCCTATATTGCCGGAGCCGTCGAGGGCAACCCAGACGTTCTCATCCAGCTCCGTGACGGACAGGTCCTTCCAGCCCCTGAGGCCCTCAAGCAAGCCGGGGTGACCCCGAGAGCACTTGGCCCCAAGGAGGGTCTAGGTCTGGTCAACGGGACGGCAGCATCTGCCGCTGTGGGTGCCTTGGCCATGGAGAAAGCCCACTCTCTAGCCTTGCTTACGCAGGTACTAACCGGTGTATCGGTTGAGGTAGGATTGAACCCAGAACTATAACATCCAATCTAGAAGTGCGTGCCTTTTTACTAACCATACTATCCTGATTAGGCATTGGGTGGAAGCAGTGAAAGTTTCGATCCATTCATCGCCGAAGTGCGGCCTCATGCCGGCCAAATCGAGTGTGCCCGCAACATCGCCCTCTTCTTGAAAGACTCTCGATTGGCAAAGGGTGCTCATGCTCCAGCGGATAGACGACGAGGCGATCTCATCCAGGATCGTTACTCCCTTCGAAGTGCTCCCCAGTGGATCGGCCCCCAACTGGAAGATCTCCTCCTGGCTGACAAGCAAGTCACGACTGAGCTCAACTCGTCATGCGACAACCCCTTGACCAACACGGAAACTGGCGACATCCTCTACGGGTGCAACTTCCAGGCTTCCAGCGTCACGGCTGCCATGGAAAAGGCACGTCTGTCTCTCCAGATGTTTGGCCGCCTTCTCTTCTCTCAGATGACGGAGATGATGGACCCTAGTCTCAGCGGCGGCCTCCCTGCCAACTTGTCAGCCGACGACCCTTCTCTGTCGTTTGCGTTGAAGGGCGTGGACATCAGCATGGCTTCCTACATGGCCGAGCTGTCCTACTACGCCAACCCCATGAGCTCGCACGTGCAAGCTGCCGAGATGCACAACCAGTCCATCAACTCGATGGCCTTGGCATCTGCCCGCATGACCATGGAGTCCATCGACCTCCTCACCATGATGTGCGCGTGCACCCTCTACGCCGGATGCCAGGCTCTCGACCTGCGCGTCCTGCACAACATCTTCTTGGACACAGTCTGCAAGGAGATTATCGAATACACGAGGGAGGTCTTCGTGGCCGGTCTAGGTCCGGACGCGATGAAGACGCTCGAGGAGCAGCTCCTGCCCAACTTGGCAGAGACTTGGAAGGGTGCCGGCAAGAAGGACCTCAAAGACAGGTGCCAGTACATGATCACCTCCGCTCTCCCCGTCCTGCTGGAGCACGTCACTGGCGAGGCGCTGTCGCAGCTGGGCAAGTGGAAGGCCCACCTGAGCGAGGTTTCTTACAACACCTGGACCAAGACGTTTGACACCTTCTGCCGGGCACCCCCGACTTCGAGCAGCCTGGGTGCCGGGTCAAAGGCTCTGTACGAGTTTGTGCGCAACGAGCTCCGGGTGCCGTTCCACCGCGGTTTCGTCGAGCATCCCACCATCGGCAACGACGAGCTCGACGGCAGGCCTAAGAAGACTGTTGGCGGCTGGATCTCCATCATCCACGACCAGATCGCCAACGGGAACCTGTACGGTCCCATCATAAAGGTTATGGAGCAGTACCCTGAGAATGCCGCCAATGGCATCAAGGCCGAGAACGGGACGAAGAAGATCTAGGTACGGAGTATGAAGTACATGTAGTTTAGTGGATGGAATGGGAACAAGAAGGAAATACCCCCGACAGCTTAGTTGTAAAGAAAGAAAGGAAATGACCGAAATGTACATTATACAAACTTGTCAATGCAGATATGTTACGCTCCGTGCTCGTGCTACTTTTTCACCGTTTGATTTTAGATCCGATCGATTGGCCAAAAAGAAAAGAAAAGAAAAAAGATTAGTATAGGATAGCTTAGTCATGCAGCTACGTATACTGCTTATTATAGCTTAAGGTTCGGGCTTAATATAAAATAATTAAAAGTCTTATTTAAGTATATAGAAAAAGAAAAAGTCTAAGCTAAATATATAAATTAATCTTTAAAGGAAGAAGTTTAATTTAAAGGGTAATAAGGTAAATAAACTTTTATTTATATAGGTTATACCTTATATTATACGATTAATTAAATTAATATTAATTTATACTAACTAAGCTTTTTACTTAAAGTAAGAAGTTATTATTATTATTCTAATACTGATAGTTTTTTTTTATAAATTATAGAATATTTTATATATATTATTTCTTTTTAAAAGAAATTAAATAAGAAAAAGTAATTATATATAGAGAGATTTCTCTATATATATAAATACTTATATTATAATTATATATAAAATGTATTTTTTATATAGTCTTTCTTTCTATATATTTTATACTTAAAGGTATATTTATTTATTTAATTCTTTTTCCTTTTTATTTTTAGAAAATCTAATATATATAGCATAAAGTTAGAAGGCTTAATATTTTAAAATATAATCTTAAGCTTTAGCTTAGTAATATAATTAAGCTATATATACTTAAATAGGTTTTAAACTTAAATAATAATTAATTTAACTAATATAATTTAATAAATTAAAGTTTTTAGTAAATTATTAAATCTTATTATTATAGTATATATAAAGAATAATATAGCTTCCTATAGCTTCTTTTTAATCTTTACCTTTAATTATATATATATATATATAACTATAACTATAACTTATAACCTATAACTTATAATTTATAATTTATAACTTATAATAATAATTATAAATAATTAATAAGATAGTAATAACTAAACCTTTAACCTTAAATAATATACTTAGCTTAGTGCTAATAGTTTATAAGTAATATATTAATTAAATTAACTTAGCTAATTTTAATAACTTCTATAGATAGCTATAAGCTATTAAGCTATTTAACTAACTTATTTTAGCTATAATAATATAGCTTTTATTAATATTATAATTATTAATATTAATTCAATTTAAATATAGCTTTAAGTTATATTTAAATATTAATTAATATTTTAATAATTATTAATTAAATTTAATTAATATAGCTTATATTTCTTATATAAGCTAAAAGATACTATAAGCCTTAGTTTAAATATTAATATATATATAAAATAATACTCTCTAAAAGTAGTATTAAGTAATCCTAAGCGCTATTGAAATAGTTTAGGTTAAGCTTTAATTAAATTAATATATATGAGAAGATAAAGATAATAAGAAAGGATAAGGGGAAGCATAGGGCCTTACTATAAAGATAGGCTTAGTTTAATAATATAAAGTAAATATAATTTAATAATAATATTTAATACTATTAAAACTCCTATAAATATATACTATAAAATATATATAATAATTAATAAATTAATAGTAATTAAGAAAATTAATATAAAATATAAGCTTATATTTAAATATTTTTATTTAATTTTAAAGTTTTAAAAAACTTAATAGGAAAAAGTAATAATAATAATTAACTTAAAGAAGTAAAAAATTATATTAATTTAGCTTTTCTTTTTCTTTTCTTTTTTATTTCTATTTCTTTTAATTATTTCTTTTATATAAAAAATATTAAGTATTTTATAAATAGAATTTTTAAATATTTAAATTAAATTTCCTTTTCCTTTAGTAAAGCTATTAATTCTTTTCTAAAAACCTTATAATATTATTAAAATAATTACTTATATAACTAAAGAAATTATTATAAAACTTATTTAAAAATATTACCTTTTATATTATAATATAATATTATATTTATATATATATTTTATAATATATATAATAGTCTTTTAATTACTTAATTCTTAATTAAAATTAATTTTATTATTTTATAAAAAAAATAAAAAATATATTTTTTCATAATTAAAGTTAATATTATTTCTTTAAATAGCTTTTTTATATATAATATTCTATATAATATTCTTTTAAAAAGGAAAAATCTTAAGCTAATTATAAAAAGCTTATAATTATTAAAATAATAAAACTTAAGCTTATTTAAATAATAAAGCTTATATTTATTTAAAAGCTTTAATTAAAATATTAAAAAAGCTATTTATAGATTTAAAGACTTAGTCTTTTAGCTTAAGCTTAAAGGATAAATATAAACTTATTATAAAAAGTAATTAATTAGCTTAAGATTTAATTAATTATTTAATAAAACTATATAATTATATATAATTATATTATTTCTTTATATAAAAGCTAAAAGACTTTTATATAAGCTTTATAAATAGTTTCTATATAAAGCTTTTAAATCTCTATATAAATTAAAAAATTAATTTTTCTTTTTAATATATTATAATAATAATAAATCTTAAGGGATTTAATATAAATAATTTAATTTTATAAAATATATATTTATTTCTTTATTTTTATTAATCTATAATTACTATATAATTAATACTATATAATTATTAATTAATATAAAATAGCTTAGTTATATAATTATATATATTACTTATTATAGCTTAAAGTTCGGGCTTAATATAAAATAATTAAAAGTTTTATTTAAATATATAGAAAAAGAAAAAATCTAAGCTAAACGTACGAATTACCTTTTAAAGAAAGAGGTTCGATTTAAGGGGTAATAGGGTAAACAAACCCTTATTCGTACGGGTTATGCCTCGTATCGTACGATTAACCGGACTAATATTAGTCCGTGCCGGCTAGGCCTCTTGCTTAGGGCAAGAGGCTATTGCTGTTATTCTAACCATTAGCTAGATAAAAAAAGAAAGCAAATTCTGCGAGGGATTTTGTGCCGGAATCTGTCCTCCCTGCTAAGAATAACATTGGTTGTCATCATTCTTGCCCCATCAAGCCCATCAAACCCCTGGCAACGTTGAGTTGTCAGGGATGCGCGTGTCCCAAAGTGGGAACCTCGGTTGATATTATGTGCTTACCCTAGTTTATGCATGCATGAGCAACGATGATCTTTCTTGCGGTCTGGATCGATCTCGTACGAGCGTGGAACCGTTGCTTCGGTAGCAGGCTCTAGGAAAAATATGTTGCGAGAGGGTGAAAAAAAAGAAAATAAAAGAAGAACAGAGAAAAGGGAGGAAATATTTTGTCCGGAGAAGCTCTAATTTTAGTCGTGTTTGCATTCATATGCAGGTGCTCAGATGTTAATGTGAAACTGAATAAATTTTCTCTTACCCGACAGAATGGCTATGCCAAGGCCAAGTTGATGCGTGATGATGATTTCCTGCAGCTATTGGATGAGGGCGTGAGAGTGTCGGTCGGTGAGCAGAAACTGCTACATGCACTCCGTATATGTACAGGCATGGAGAAAAAGAGGGGGCATTTTGTTGGCAGAACACAAGAGAATGAATCCCTGTAATGATTTTCTTATCTGTCAATGTGTCCATTCAGTGGTTAGGCGATGTATATTTAACAAACCTGGTGGGGGAGGGGGGTCAAGGGTTAGATTTCGACACATCATATACTCCGTATGTATCTGTGATTTGGAGCCAAGAATCATTTTTCTCACGGTTCCTGTTGGCTGTAATTCAAAAGTCTACAACTTCAAACTGATAGATACGTAAATCATGGGCAGCATTGATCCCGTCCAGCGCCGCCTCGTCTTCTTGGATGTTGGCATGAAGGCACCCCCTCCTTCGAGATACTCCGGGTCAATCATGAGCATCTCCAGTGATGGCAAGTCCTTCTCCAGCCTAGTCGCCGACCAGGATTGGCCGGACGGCATCGACGTCGACAGAGACGTTGGCCGCATGTTCTGGACCTGCATGGGCGTCCCGGGCAGCAACCAGGGCGAGGTCAAGGCGGCCGACCTCGACGGCGGCAACCTCGTGACAATGATCCCCCAGGGAGTCGTCAACACGCCAAAGCAACTCCGCGTCGAGCCCAAGTCTCGGAAACTGTACTTTGCCGATCGCGAGGGGATGCGCGTCCTGCGGTGCAACTACGACGGCAGCGAGCTCGAGACTCTTGTTCAAACCGGCGACTGGAAGGTGGACGGAGGAAACGAGGATGCTGCTACCAAATGGTGCGTCGGCATGGCAGTCTCGACGACGCTGAACAAGATCTACTGGACCCAGAAAGGGGCTCCCAGCTCAAACACCGGCCGCATCTTCTGCGCCGGCCTCGACGTGCCCAAGGGGGAAACGCCATCTTCCCGGTCAGACATCAAGCTCCTTCTCGACCGGCTCCCCGAGCCCATCGACCTGGACGTCGACGAGCTGACGGGCTGCTTGTACTGGACCGACCGGGCAACCACGCCTCTCGGCAATTCCCTGAGCAGGGCCAAGCTGAGCGCCGGGGGCGACTGCCTGGTGCAGACAAAGAAAGCCGGGAGCCTGGGCTACGAGGTGCTGGTCAAGGATCTGAGCGAGGCCATCGGCTTGAAGATTGACGCCTCGTCCGGGCATGTCTACTTTACCGATCTGGGCGGATCTTTGTACAGAAGCAACATGGAGGGTGGAGAGATGGAGCGGTTGTATCACTCGGCGACGACGGCGCTGACGGGAGTCAGCTTCCTTCAGTAGATGAATGTATTTTTTCTCAATAGATGAAAGACCCGGTCTTGCCAGGTCAACTACTGAGAAATGGCTGTAGTACATAATGGGTGAGGTGAGATCTATGCGTGTATTTGGTGCAACGTAGTACGGAATGCCGGGAGTCGGGGTCCATCTTCCGTGTCTGATTGTAACCCATCTCGTGGGAATAGGTCCTTTCATCCTTTCTAATACGCGTTTGCCCACACTCTCTTGTAACATGGCTTTATCCCAGTCTTCCCCCACCTCCCTTCTGGTCCACAGATGTACCTGAACATGGCTCCATCCAGCTGCGTGCATCTTCACTCTGGTTTGCAGTGTGCACCCACGTCCCCGCCAGGCCACCAGCACCGGGATGTGACACTACTGTCCTTTACCTGTTCAGATGCAACGCTGTCCCATGGACTGATCCGCCGAGGGTAAAGTCGACCGGTCGGATTGGAGGTTTCTCCCTGAGTCGTGAGCGATCGATCAGTCACCACTCTGAGATTCATGTCAAGAGAGTGACATCTTTCAAGGTATTGATGTAATGATGTCGGAAAAGATGCTCTCGCTCGTTGTTCAGCCTCTTCAAGTCGAAGAACAGGCTACCGCTCGGAAAGAGCCGCGAGCTGGCTCAGAATCTCTTGACGCCCATACTCTGGGCTCTTAGCCTTCATACAATAGGGAGACGAATAATTTCATGGGGCTCAGGGCATGGTCCTCGGAGTATCCTAGACGTAATAGGCATATAGAGGTGATATAGGAATCGATTTGTTCGAACATAGCAGCCTTTGTTCGGACTTGCTCAAGCACCTTAGGACATCTGCGCTCTGTTGGGTGATTTGTCGAGGAAGATTGCCGTGCCAGCGATGGCGAGCTGATAGATGGCGTATCAGGTTCATTGTTTTATGTCTTCTGGTAAGAAGGGAAGAAACCCAACCGGTCCTTTTTGAACACCCCTAACTACCGGGACGAGATGTGTAGCTGGAAGCCATCGACGGTGCCGGAGTCTTTGCCTTGAGTAACCGTTATGAGGGCCAAACAGGCGATGATGACTTTGCAATTACACGGTCCTTGATTTTGTTCTTGCTATTGTTGTCGCTGTTGTCGCTGTTTTCGTTGCCGTCTTTGTCTTTGTTAGCTGATCCATGTACTGTTACAAAATTCACACACCAAGGGATTGCCAGAGAAAAATATGATGATAATGAAGCTTCCTGTCCTGTACTCCTTACGCCGCTGGAATCAAATTCCAAGGCAAGTATGACACCGACGGGGCCTATTTCGTTATTGGACGCCCTTTCCTTGTGTAAATTCTATTACACGTAAGGGTTGGACTGCTCCTTGCTGAAATCCCAACGTGGAATGGGGGCACTTGTCGTGATGTGGTACAAGGTTGGAGAGGCATCCCAGGTCTCCGACGACGGTGCTGCGACAGCCAACGGAAACCAGGCGCACAGATCTGTCGGGCAAATCGTCTGTCCATGTCAGTATTATACCATTTTGTGATGGTATATCCCGCAAGCGCAACTATCGCTTGCGAATCTGCCTAGTTTGCGGAATCTGAGCTCTGCAATCATGTGATATGTAGCCGTCGTGTGGCTCAGGATCGCATTATGCATGCCGACTCTTCAGCCTCTACCCTCAGCTTGCCCCATTTCTCAGAGTTGTCAAGGACTGGAGGCGCATAGTCCACGCTCACGTCGTCAAGATTCATGATGCTTTTACAACTCGAGCTTTCGGAGACAGCTCACTCGTCTTTGTTCAAGATTATCATCCATTGTCTAAAACCTTGGCCGAGCTCCATATTCCCAAAATGCTATGCCAAAGGCTTTGTGTTTGCGTCGTCGAGAATGGTTCATCAAGGGGTGATGGAAGTAAAGGGGCTTCTTCTGGAATGGTAGGGAGGATTCTGAGCAGAACGCTGCTTTGGAGAATATCCAATCGTTCGTTTCCGAGGTCCTTGGGATAGGCGTAAGTTTTAACTAGGTATTCGACGCTCGTCATGGGAGGGCTCATGTCGCTCGCCTCTCACGATGCCATGGTTGGTGGCAATCGAAGATGTCGCTCGTTTAGTAGAGGGTCAACCGCGGCATGTTTGCAAACATTGACGGCCAGATGCATAGGAACGACGGGTCTGAAAGGAATACGATGCGTCACTCCATCTTGGTTGATTTCCATGGCTTGCGGTATAGCATATGTTGAAGAAAAATGTCAAACTTGCGAGCAAGCAGTGATATTAGCAATGGGATAGCTGTGGTGGTTACAGTCAGCCACCGATGATCCGTCTGCCGGGCGTAATATTACACTTTCCGTCGCCGGAGGCCCCTCGACATCATATTGTTGACACTGGTAAATCTTGACGTAGTATATGCCATTATTCAAAAGCAATATATTTGAGGAAATTTGGATAAAGCATTCGCTGTGGACAAATTCTCTCCCCATTATCGGATACAACCACTTCAACATTTGACATGATATTAATCTTTCCCTCAAAAATCGTTATTATTTTTCTTACATCTTTATTGAAAGAACTTGTACTTCTCATCTTTCATTCCTAGCTATATTTATTGAGTTGTTCTGCAGACATCCAGCTTCATTGGGCATCCCTAACGACCTTTGTTGTAAGCGGCTGGACGGCATGCTGTCTTGCAGATCTACGTATGCGGGGGGCATGTGCTTGTGTGACCGCAACCAAGAATTCCACACAATGGAAGCTTGAAAGTTATGCCACCGCTGAGCTGCCTAAACACAATGATCAATTGATTGCACACTTCCTATCTTGCGCTTAGGTAAACAAACAACCTGCCCGTCACGACCCCCTTTTGAATTGGATGATTGAGGATAATCACGATGAACGACATTATACCAAAACATGACATAAAATGAGCTACACTTGTTACCAAAAGTTTGAATCGGCAAAGACACAGCAACAAATATCACCGCCGTATTCGCTCTCCCAACACCATCGGTCGTTGCCGCCAGACTTGCCACTGAGGAGGCGTCTGCCCTGGCCATCCCCTTTTCAACATTGGCATATAGACAGCTAGTGTTAGTAATGTCCAATAAACTCTCTACTACCTGAGAAAATTACTGGTCAGTTTCTAATGATAGAAGTATTATGAAAAAGCACTGCGACTGAGAAAACTCATAAAGATAGTTATATTCACAGTTAGCCCTTATGGGGCCGAGTTGCTATGTACTCATGATTTCAAATATATACTCAATATACGGGAGCAAGTATGTCCAAGAAAAGATTCGCTACAAGCGCCATCACCCACCAATCTATGGGGGAGAGCCGATGTAGACAGTCAGGGTGTTGGGGCTGCCGTGCGAGACGGTGCCAGAGGCGTTCTCGTTGCCGTTGGGGTTGACGTCGTCGTAGGCAAAGGCGTATCCCTTGCCGTCCACCTCGTGGGAGTGGACGATGCGGCTGTAGTGGTTGGTAGGGTCGACGGTGTAGTAGTTGCTTCCGGCCAGGCCGGGCTGGACGTCACCTCCACCGAGCAGGAGGGTAGAGCGGACAAAGGCGGCGCAGAGACGGGGGATGACGGCGAGGTGGACGCCGTTGTCACCTGCCTGCTTGCCGAACGGACCGCTGTCGCAGCCCCAGATGTCACGGGCCGTGGGCCTGGGGTAGCTGCGGTTGTCGCCGCTGCCGCAGTTGAGGACGTCGCCCGAGACGCGGCAGGTGACGCGGCCGGCACCGCCCTGGCTGTCGATGATGAGGTCCTGGTTTCTGTACTTGTTCCAGACCTCGTTGGAGTAGGCGTCCCAGTAGGTCATGAAGCCGTTGGGGTCAATGTCGGAGTAGGCCATGGGGGACAAGGCACGAACAGGACCGTTGGCTCCGGCCATGCAGAGACGACTCCAAGGACGGCCGTCACGGCTCTCCTGGGCAGAGAGATCGCGGCAGATGTCGCTGGCAGCGTTGGCGCTGACGCCAAAGGCCGACTGGGTCTCGCCGCCGTTGACGGTGAGCTGCATTCCCAGGGGCATACCGACAAAGTCTACGTAGCTAATGTTGGCGTAGAGTGTGCCGTCTGACAACAGTGTGAGCTCAACGAAGCCCCAGTTGACGCCGGCGCTCGGGTCGACCGGGTTGTTGGGGGCGGGCTGGACGAGACCCTCGCCGATGGGGGTGCCGACGACGGCAAAGGAGAGGTCGCCGGCGGCAAAGTAGATGCGGCCAGAGGTCATGGAGATGGGCAACGTCATGTCCAGCGTCTGTCCCGCACCCACGGTCATCTTGATGTCGTTCTGGTTGATACCGATGGGCACGCCGGAGCCGCCCGAGGATGGGTAGTAAAGGCTGCCGTCAACACGCACGAAGACGACGCGGCCGCTGTCGTCGGTGCCCGTCAGGTAGGCGCTGATGGGGGCGCCAAAGTTGTTGACGAAGCGAAAGGGCAGCGTGGCCGCAAGCCTCATCTCGTCGGCGGGGATGATGAGCGGCTCGTCGCCCTTGTACGTGCCGTTGAGCGTCGTCTCCTCGGACACGATGAGGTCCTCGATGCCACCCGGGCGGACCTTGATGTAGCCATCAGGAGTCGTGTCCGGGCCGCGGATGGCGAGCCCGGCCACAGACACGGCGGAACCCAAAAGGGCGGCCAAGAGGGTGGTGATTCTCATCTTGTCTGTTTCAAAGGAGAGGACAAAAGCTGATGTTTTCAGGAGTCTTGGTTTGATATCTGCTCTGCTTTTCTTCTGCTTGTTCCTCAAACCAGGCGAAGCATCGGAACTTTATATACATTTCCCAACCCGCCTCGTTCCCATCGTGCGCATCCCACAGCCCCCCCTGTATTGTTCCATTCCTACAACATTATCTCCTGACCGGTCCCATCTCATGAGAGCGAATGTCACCTCACGGCAACCCCTAAACCACACTCATTTGACCTACCACTTTCATGCCTAGGTAAGTGGGCAGCCTGGTGAGATATTCGGCCATAATCGGCGACACTGGAATAGGCCGGCCGAGGGCCTGAAGTGAGGGCATCTAGAGGTTTTCGACCTTCCAGTCTTTCCATTCCTCAGCTTAGCCCATGATTTCCTCAGCTTAGCTCATAATACTGGCAGTGGTCTAGAACGCCACCAGACTTACCCCGGATGGGCGACTGAGTGGGAGAAGCTACTCCTGTTTTGGCATCACGGGTATAGGGGCTGGCCGAATACAGCAACTGGCTGCTTTTTAGGATGACAGCTGCATATTAAGCCAGGTGACTATATTTTCCTTGTCAGCTTCTTCTTATAAAGGAAATCGAAAAAAATATAAATAAAAATAAACTCGGCATTGTAGCTGATGAGGTGAAGTGAGCGAGTCTCGGGAGCCTCAGGTCGCTCTCTCGTTATATGTCTTTGGGGGAATTGTCACGGTCAAATGTGCTCTAGAAATGGCCAGCCTTCAAAAGGCAGATCTGCCACATGTGGTCACGAACGGCGATAACGCGGGGGTGGTAATTGGATGCAGCTGCAAGAAACGAGTTTACAACGTGGTTGAGATGATGTGACTTTGATCCCCCAGAATCTCTCTTTCCTCATGTGGAAAAATGGGCCAAGGAACCATTCGGTCCGTCTCCTTCGATGCTTCTCATTCGGCACCGTCTGCCAAGAATAAGGGATTGCGATTGTGGGGAATTCCTTCTTCTTCTTTTTTCTCTCTCTCCTGCCTACTGGAAACAACAAGTTTGACGTCGGAGCGCTCGCCCGGATCAACAACACCAACAGATTGAAGGCCCACAAAAAAAAAGCAAAGAAGTGAAACCTTTTCGAGATCTTCAGGGTCTTTCTTTATCTCGTATTGATCGACATGAAACATTGAACAACTTTTAAAGCTTGTTATCGAAATGTCTCTTTCATGTCTTGCCTTGCCCCCTCATCAGCTTCGACAAGAAGATTGAGTTAAAAAAATCTTAGATCAGGGGAAGGAAGATCTTGTGGGAGTGTGGGTCGGTAGCATGCCATGCCTTCATTGCAACGGTGGTCTTATAACGCAATTCCTAGAAACAAGTCACGCGCACGACCTCGTCGTTCGGCTGCGGGACAAAGTCCCAGAATAGGCATCGTCATTCCTTCTTCTCCTCACTCGGCTATAAACTATTTTAGCCTCCTTTAGCCTCCGGCAGACGAATTGTGTGAAAACAACATTCATTCATTGGCTTATCGGGTTTATCTCAACTACCCCTGCTTTTCTTAGCTCCTCCCCCTCCCCCCTTAGCCGTTCCGCCGGGGCACCCTGAGTTAGGTGATGGGCTGCCTCACTTATTATCATCTTTCCATTTTGAGATGCAACAACACTGCCGGCAAATTTTGGTAGACACAACCAGCAATACCAGCAAAAGAGAGAGAAAAAAAGAGTCACCAGGCCACCTTTTGGGAATTCACGGCCACTCCTCAAGCTCGGAAAGCGATGGACGGGACACGCCAAAATATCTCTCCTCGTCACCATGGGTATCCTCGAGGGCCCCCGTTCAGCCTCCTCGGTGAACGCACAGCGCGCACCGGCATCTGAAACCCCACGTCCTCTGGAGAGCGGCGGTCCTGGCGTCGTAGTCACGGGTGCCATCGTAGCTCTGCGTGATTTCTTCGCCTTGAGCAATCGGGCGCGCGGCGCGCAGGATCAAGAGGTCGCCTACGTGGTCCTTCTTGGCATTGGGCACGCACGAGTGGTTGATGTAAGAGGCCTTGATCCAGAGACCGGTGCTGGCCGTCGTCACGTCCTCGTCCTTGCCCTCGTGCTTGTTTTGTTGTTGTTGGCCTGGGCCAAAGGCGTTCCGCTGGACAATGTCGTGCACCTGAAATGTGTCGATGACGGGGATGCCGTCTCGCTCCGTCAGCTTCTTACCGAGACCTGCGTAGTCGCCGAATAGGTCGAGCACCTTTTCGGCCAGGGATGGGTTGTCCACCAACTTTTGCACCACCGCCCTGTGCAAGCCGGCCGGGAAGACCCTGATGAGAGCATCTTCCCTAACATCGACCGCCAAGGCGCTGAGAGCTTCTCGCTCGTTGCCCCAGACGACGCAGAACGCCTTTTCGCACATGATGATTTCGTCTCGCTGGAACTCACGAGCCGCAAACAAGCCTCGTCCCGCGCCTGGGCTGCTGCTGGCTCCCACCTTGACATGGCAATCAAAGGTGGCAACGTCCGCACGTCCGTTGCTTCGAAAAAGGCTGCTGCCGACGATTCGTTTCATGTCGTACGACCCGCTACGTTGCTCCTCGAGTCTTGCTTTAACTTTGCGCAGGTAAACCTTGGCGTGCTCATTTCCTGGTAGGAGCCTTTCCTGCTTCTCGAATGATTCCTTTGCAGCAGAGAAGTCGCCTAGTGCATACAGAGCAAGGCCTGCACGGTAATGAGCTTTCGCGTCAAGCTGCTTCCCGGCTGCATCATCACCTCCTATCAAGGATGAGTGCGCGTCCGATATCGCCTCGTCGTAACGACGCAAGGAAAGATTGACATGAGACCGGTTCCGATGCAGGTCCCTTTGCAGGCCTTCATCGGCCTTGACACCTTTGGAAAACAATTGCAAGCTTGCGGTGTAAGAGATGTAGGCGCGAGCAAGGTCTCCCTTCTGAAGGGCCGCGTTGCCTTCTTCTTTCAGTAGACTTGGCGTCTTGACGAGAGGCGTCTTGTTCATCTCCTTGTTCCGCCATGCCTCGGTGCTGTCTCTGACGGATACAATTACAACGTCCGATGGATGGTCGACCCGAATGGTAGGCTCTCCCTGATTGTTGAGGGTGAAGAAAGGCTCCTTGACCAGGAACTCGGAACACAGCTCGAGGATATCTGCCCCGTATCTCGTCTTGTGCAGAAAGACTTCGATCCTCTCCGCCTCATCTGAAGAGTCCGACCGGACGACGGCCCAAGACGACATCTTCAGTTCAACAACTGGGGATATGCGGCGCAAGAACAGCACGCGGCCGCGGTGATGCGTCTCCATGCGCAGGTCCGAGATGGTCATGCGCTCCAGATGCTCCATCTCGGTTGTGCATGGAGGATAGCCTTGGCCAACCGCATAAGCCGGGATGCTTTCCTTTTCCCTTGACGACGTCAACCCCAAGGCAGCATGGGAAAGATCCTGCATCAGAGACTCTGAAACTGCTTGTTGTATCAGGGCTTGGGCGCTTGTTGGCTTGCGCGGCTGGCCTTTTCGCTCCTGTCGCTTCTGTGCGATGTCCTGTACGACATTTTGCACCCGTTTGGATTCATCTGGTGTCATGTAAATGGTGCTTTTGCCTGCCATGGCTACGTGTCAGGGGTAAAAAGAGTGCGTGATGAGATTCAAGCTGGGTGTCTATCAGGTGAGCTTGTCCATGTATCTGACTTTGATCCATTGATGCCTTTATTTATAACACCTATTTCATTATACTGGCATTCTTTTTTTTTCTCCCTTTTTTTCAATACACACTCTCATCATGAGGCTCGTTCAAACGTGTTTTCTCGGCGAGATGAAAAGAGTAACGGCATGATTCGCACGGCCTGCGACGACGCATAGAGTGGAGAGGGTCTTCATCAATCCCCTCCCAGCCGGGACATGATCTCTCGTAAGTCATCACAGAGAGAATTATTTCTAGACGGATGAAGCGCTATATCCTGCTCTGCGGCTCCATATGGGTCTGCACACTAAGCCCCACGGTCGGCATCTTATTTCCGGATCGAGGCCGGGTCTGTACTCCGTAAGTGATCTGGCCAATAGGCGCGTGACATTTCCGAACCGACCAATAGGCGGGCGAGCAGAGCAATATGCTGTTGGTTCGTAGCTTCGCTCATGTCCTGCGTCCTCGCGGAGAGGAATGCCTCATACTATAGATCTTGGCGGCTGTTGGTTCGCAGACATTTGCGTTAATAATCCACCTAAATGTTTATCTAGATCCACCTAGCACATGGAAAGATTGAAATCGTTAGTTGGCATAGACTCATCGATATTGGGCCGTTATAGCTGACTTAGCTTTAACGTTTAGAGAAGAGGTTTTTATTTTATATTGACATTTCTACCATTATATACATTTAATAGTATACGTTTATAGTAATTTTAATAGTTATTAAATTACTATTAAGTATATTATATCCTTAAGCCCTATACTTCCTATCCTTTATCCTTCTTCTTTTATATTATCTTTATTATTAATTTAACTTACTATAGACTATTTTAATAATGCTTAGTATAGCTTAATACTACCTTTAATATATATTATAATAAAAAATATAATTAAAGCCTTATAGCTTTATCTTTTAATTTATATAATTTATATAAGCTTTATTAATAAAGCTATATAATTATAATTAAATTAAGTTAATTATATAGCCTTATAGCTTATAATTATTTATGAAACTATTAATAATTATTTATATAAATAAAGTTAATAAAGTATTTATAATCTATTAATATTAAACTAGGAATATTACTTAATATTAATAAGTTTTATAATATATAAAAAGTATAATAAGTTAAGTAAGTATAAAAAAGTAAGTTTTTATTTATATAATAATTAAAGCTTAAGTTCTCTCTTAAGTATAATTACTTATAGAGAATTTATAAAGTATTTATAATAAATTTACTATATAATTATAAATAATTCTATAATCTATAATATATTATAACTATCCCTTCCTTTTTTATAATATATTTTTATATTATTATTTAATAAATCTTAATATTATTATATTAATTATAATAATAAATACTAATTACTTTATAATAATATATATATTTCTAAATATATTTTAAATTTATTTTTCTTTTTTTTTAAATTATTACTATTTATATTTTTACTAATTATTAAATTATTTATAATAATACTTCTTTATATATTAATAAATATTTTTAAATCTTATAATATTATTAAAAAAAGAAAAAATATATAAAAATTAATTACTTTTAATCTTTATTAATAATATATAAAAATAAAATAAAAAAAGAATTTAATAAGTTTTTCTTTTATTTTTTCTATTTTTAATTTTCTTATTATTTTTTTTAATTAAATTATTTTTCTTTTTTTATTTATATTTTACTATAAGTAGCTTTTATATAATACTAGTATTTTATCTTAAGTATATACTTCTTTTTCTATTAATTAAGATTTTAATAATAAAGAAAATATTATTCTTTTAGTAAAGTAAAACCTTATTATTTTTTCTATATTTATTATTCCTATATTTATATTTTTTCAAGCTTTTTAATATATTAAAAAAAAGAATTTCTTTTTTTTTATTACTTGTATTTATAATATAAATTATTTTAATTTTCTTTTATAAAGTATTATTAATACTTTATAAATCTTTAAATTTAAATATTAAATTATTTTTTTTTATAAATATAAAATATCTTTATTTTTTTTATAAGTCTTTAAAGTTTAAATATTAATATTATTATAATTTTAATATTTTAATATTATTTTTTTATTTTTTATAAGTTTTAAAAATAATTTCTTTTTAATAATCTTATTATTTTAATTACTATTCTTTTTATTTTTATAACTTTATTTATTCTTATTCTTATAATAGCTTTTCTTATACTTATTTTTATTCTTATTTTTATTTTTATAATAAAAAGTATTTTTATTTTTAAAGTAAAGGAAATTCTTATTTTTATAGTAAATTTAATATTAATCTTTACTTTTCTTTTATAAGATTTTCTTATAAATCTTATAGACTTTTCTTAATTTTTATTATTATACTTTATATATATTACTTAATATTATATATAGTATTTATATTTTATAATATATCTTTTTATAATTAATTATAAAAATAAATTATATTTTATTAAAATTCTTTATATTTTTTATATTTAATATATTATAAGCTTTTATTATTATTATTTTAATAATAATAAGATTTATATTAATATTACTATAATAATAATTAATAATAAAAATAAATTAAATTAATTTATTTTTATAATATATCCTAGGTTATTATATTACCTAAGATTATATAATAGATCTATTAGGAATACCTTAAGAGTTCTCTATAAGTAATTATACTTAAGAGAAAATTTAAACTTTAGTTACTATACGTATAAAGACCTACTTTCTTATACCTACCTAGCTTATCGTACTTTTTATATATTATAATTCTAAAGTTTCTACTAAACGAGCTATTTAAAATAAGATAGCGAAAACGAAACGAAACGTCGACGCGATAGTAGGATTTTCGGAAAACGCTAAAATGCGATTTTTAAGTTAGATTAAAGTAGAACCCTAACGAATCGAAAGAAAACCCTTAGAGCGAGTTAAAGAAAGACTTTAAGAAAATATTATAATAAAGACCTTAACTATTAGAGAAGAAACCCTTTTAATAGATAGAAAATAAATAGATAAAGTAATTAATATTATATAATTTAAAAAAGAAATAGAAAAGTAAAAAGCTATTATAGTAAAACTATAAGAGCTTTAGTAATTTTAATAATAAAAAGCTAAATTATATTAAGAATTAATAGTATAGCTTTTTAAGTTTAAAACTATATTATTAATATATAAAAATAATAACTTTAAGATTCTTTAAATAATAATAATAATAATAAAATTAAAATTAGAAATATATTAAAATTTATATTATTAATTAATTATTAAAAATATAAAGAATAGCTAAGCGATTTATAATATATATTTAAAAGAAATTATAAGTAATTTAAAAAGGATTTAAAAAAGATTTTCCTAGCCTTAGATTATATAAAGTATAAGTATTATATAAGATAGGATTAATACCTTAAGGATTTCCTTTCGGATATAAAGCAATAAGAAAAAAAAAATAATTAAAGTTTTTTTAAAAAATAGACTTTAATTCTTTTAAAAAATATAAATAATTATTATTATATAATTATTAAATAATTAAATAATATATACTAATATAAAGGTTAATCTTTAAGGGAATTCTATAATTATTTTAATTCTTTAAAGAAATATTTCTATTTATTCTTTAAAAATAAGTATATTTCTTAATTTTATATTAAATTATAAAACGATTTTTAATAATATATATTCTTATATATACCCTCGTTACTAGAGATAAAAGTAGAAATAATATAAATAGCTAAGAGGTTCTAGGAATCTATAGGGGCTAGTAAGAGGAAAAAAGTAAAATAGTTATTAAAACGCTAGATTACTTATTATTAAAAAATAAAAATTAAGTAACTTCTAACTAGCGCTAGTATTATATTAAAATTAAAGTAAATAATAAAGAAAGAAAAACTATACCTTTAAAAACCCTTTAAGAAAAGATAGTAAACTTATTAAATATTATTATTATTAAAGTAATTCTTACTTAAGGAATAAATACCTATAAGTATTAAAAATATAATAAACTTTCGTAAAGATTAAAGGAAAAGGGAAGAAATTAAAATAGAAAACCTTTCTTTAACTTTTATACTTAAAGTATCCCTTAAGATCTATATTAAAGCTAGGGTTTAAAGGAGAAAGAAGCTTTAAGAAATTATTATTAATTTAAATAATAATATAGAAGTTAATTTTATTAATATTAAGTTTATAAAAAAGAATAAATTAAAAAAAAGTAATATTTTAATATTTATTTTCGTAAGTATTAATTAAAGTAATTTAAAGACTTAAGGAATTTAAGAAATCCTATTTAAAAGTACTAATTTAAAGGGTATAATTAAAAAGTTTATATAGCTATATATTAATATATATTATAATAACTTTAAAATAACTAGCCCTATCTTTTTATTAATAATTATAATAAAAGATTATTAAATCTATTTTAATATAATTAAAAAGGAATAATAATTTAGAATTAATTAAGATATAATTTAATTATATAAATTATAAGATATATTTAAAAAGTATTAGAATTAAGCGTATATTTATATTATAGTTATATTTTAAGAACCTATACTATTTCCTAATAAAAAAAAATAAAAAGATATTAAAAAAGATTTTTAATAAGCTTAATAAATTTAAAGATATATTTAATATAAATAATATTATAATAATCTTATATTATGAAGCTATAGATTATATAATCGATATTAAAGAAAGTAAAAGCTTATTTTATAAACCTATCTATTTACTATTACCTATTAAATTATATACTTTAAGAAAGTATATTAATAATAACCTAAAATTAGGCTAGATTAGAAAATCTAAAAGCTTAGCTATAGCTTTTATCCTATTTATACTTAAGAAAGATAGAAGTCTTTAATTATATATTAATTATAAAAGATTAAATAAAATAATAATTAAAAATTATTACTTTTTACTTTTTATCTTAAAGATTATAAATTAAGTAGTAAGTATTAAATACTTTATAAAAGTAAATATAAAAGATATTTATTATAAGATCTATATTAAAGAAAGAAATAAATAGAAAATTATTTTTTATATATAATATAGCTATTTTAAGTATATAATTATACCTTTTAGACTTATTAATATACTTATAACTTTTTAAAATTATATTAATTAGATATTAAATAACCTTATAGATATAATCTATATTATATACCTCGATAATATCTTAATCTTCGCTAAGACTAAAGAATTATATATAAAATATATTTAATAAATCCTTAAATACCTAAAGATAGCCTAGCTATACGCTAAGCCTTTAAAGTATAGTTTCTATAAGGATTAAATTAAATTCCTTAAGTTTATTATTTTAATAAAAAGTATTAGAATAAACCTTATAAAGGTAAAGATAATCTCTAAGTAAAAGGAATTAATTACTTATTATAAGATCTAGGTATTCTTAGGATTTTATAACTTTTACTATTAATTTATTACTAATTACTTTAGGATAACTCGACCTTTATACGAGCTTATAAAGGGAATTATAAATAAAAAGAAACTAGGTAGTATAGTTTTAAATTAAAAAAAATAAGTAATATTTTATATATTAATAAAAGCCTTTTAAAAAGCTTTTTTATTAATATATTATAACCCTTAAGCTCTAATTTAAATAGAGATAGATATATCTAACCGCGCTATAGTAGGTATTTTATTTTAATTAAATAAAAAAAGGAAGTAATATTTAATAGCTTTTTAATTAAAGGGATTTAAAAAAGCTAAATTAAACTATAGAATACTAGATTAAGAAATAATAGCTATTATAGAATTATTTAAATATTAAAAGTATTATATTAAAGGTATTAAGAAGCTAGTAGAAATCCTAATAGATTATAGAAATTTATAGAGTTTTATAAGCTAATAAAAGTTAAATAAAAAATAAGTAAGGTAATATATATACCTTACCCCCTATAATTTTATAATTAAATATAAGCTTAGGAAAAAATAATTTAATAAATAGACTTTTAAGAAAATTAGATTATATTAAAGAAAAACCTATAATAGATAAGCTAATATTCCTAGAGTTATATAGTAAAATAAAAATATACTAAAGTATAAATTAACGCGACGAAATATCTTTATAAGTATAATAAGCTTAAGTTAATTTTTAGCTCGAATAAGATAAAATATCTTTAAGAAATAAGATATTTCCGGTTCGAGGGGGGAATAAGATTATAGAATAATTAAATCCTTAGAAAGACCTAGATTAAATAAGAAATATTATTAATTATAAATAACGAATCTTAATTTAAAAAATAAGATAGGTTATATTAAAAGAATTAGCTTATATAAATTTATTAAATAGATTATTTTTATAGCTTATTAAAGAAATATAATTAATAGATTATAAATTATAAAAATACGCTAAAGTAATAAAAAGTAATAATAATAAAGATTAAATTAAAAATACTAAAAGTCTTATTAAGTTTTAAAAAAAAATAATAATCTTAAAAGAGATATTAATCTATATAGAATTCTTATATATTTACTATAACGATTTATTAGCTAATTACTTTAAAATAAAAAGAATACTAGACTTCTTTAAAAGGAAGTTTTAATAAAAATAAATAAAGAGAGATATTAAGTAATATATAAAAGATTATTAAATATATTAAAAAATTATAATAAAAAAATATAAGCCTTATAGAAAGTTAGAGTCTTTAAGAAGACTTAATAGACCTATAGAGGAATTAACTATAGACTTTATTATAGGATTACTAGAAATATATTTAAGAGAAAAAGAAATAAATAATATATTAATTATTATAAATAAGTATATAAAATATTTTTTATTTTTTATAATAAATATATAAAATAAAGTAAAAGATCTTATTATATTATTCTATAATAAAATAGAACTTATTTATAAAACCTTAAAGGGAATTATTTTAGATCGAGGCTTAGTATTTATAAGCGAGTTCTAATTAAAAGTATACTATATATTAAAAATTAAATAATAATTTTTAATAATATTCTACTTTTAAATAGATAGATAAATAGAATAGATTAATTAAACGCTAGAATAATACCTAAAATACTTTATAAATAAAAACTAAGCATTATAGCTAAAATTATTATATATAGTATAATTCGTATATAATAGTATAAGGAATATAATAATTAAGATAAGCTTAAATAAAGTATTAAAAAAGTATAAACTAGACTTCTAACTATACGTTAAGGATAATAATAATTAGAAGGGGGTACTAGAGGTATAAGTAAGAATATAAAAACTATTTAAAATAAGGAAATACTTAGAAAACTATTAGGAAACTATAATATAAAAATAAGTAAAGTATTATAATTAAAAATATTAAATATTTAAAGTTAAACGAGGAGATCTCGTAAGCTTTTTTATAAAGAACTTAAGATTAAAAAAGGAAAAGAAAAAGTTAGCTTTAAAATATATAGGACTATTTAAAGTCTTTTAGAAAATTAGCTCTTAAATATACTACTTTATATTCCTAAAGAAGTATTTATATATTTATAATATATTCTATATTAGCTTATTAGAACTTTAGAATAGAAAAGACTACCTAGGCGAATTGCTTCTTATACTTAACCTAAAAGAAAAAAAAGAAAAATAAAAAATTAAAATAATTAAAATTAAGAAAATCCTTTATAAGAAAAATATTACTTTATAAAATAAGTAAGCTAGCTATTAAAATATAATTAATAAATACTAAAAGAAGATATAGGTAATATATAATAACTTATTTAGGAATTTAAAAAAGCTTAAAAGAAAAAGTATAATTAAGAAGACTACGAGGAATTAATATAAAAAAAAAAGATTATAAAAAATATAAAAAAAAAGATTATTAAGTTTTAAAAGTAAATTACTTAAAATTAAAAACTAAAAATAAAAAAAACTACTTTAAAAAACCCTAACGATAACTTATTATAATTATATAAAGGTAATAAAGATAAGATTACTAATTACCTAGCTTATTTAATTAAAGTATTTATTTTCTTTATTCTTAAAGAGCCCCTCGATAGCGCTATAATTAAGTAAGATATTAGTAATATAATAAATAAAAGAGCCTATAATAGTATTCTAATTAGTATATTAACTATTAGATAGCTATAAGTAAAGTATTAATTAAGTAATGCGTTTTTTATATTAAATAATATCTTAAAAAATAAAAATAAGTAAAAAAAAAAGGAAAGAATATAAGGGAATATATATAGCATTAAGGGGGAGAGTAATAATACTAATAGAATACTTAATAATATATTAAGTAATTATAATAGTATAGCGCTTTAAAAAGCTAGATATAATATATTTATAATATATATTATTAATATATTAGGATTTCCTATAGGAAGTTTCTACCTTTTAGAATTTATTATAAAGAAGTATAGCTATAGCTACGAAAAGTTAATAAATATTAAAAAAAAAAAGAATAATATTTTAATACTATCCTATACTTTTAAAATAGGAATAAAGCTAATGCCTATATATTAAAAATAAGAAATAGCTATAATTTAAGTAATAAAGGTATTAAGATCTTTATAGTTCCTTACTATTATAAAGATAGGAAGAATATAAGCCTTACCTTTTAATTAGTAAAAATAATAAGCCCTAGCTATAGAGCCGATATATACTACCTAGGGAATTTCCTTTAGGTAAGACTAAATATAATAATTCTCTATAAAAATATAAATTATTAATTAGAGATATAGTATATAATATTAAATATTTTAGATAAATTATTTAAATAAAAGCTAAGAGAGAGTAGCGAGTTTATTATAAAATACTATTAAAAGAAATATAGATTTAAAGATATTATAAAAAGTAAAGTCTATAGGGAGAATAATAATAGTAATACTTATAAGCGATTTTATAAAAGTAAGAGTATTTATAGGAATATATATAGGGATAGGAGTATATATAAAAGTAGGAATTAAAAATACTATAGGAATAAGACTAAAACCTAATAAAACTATAGGGATAAAAGGGGGAATAATAAAAGTAAACTACCCGATATTAAAAATAAAACCTTAAAAAGTATACGATAAGAAAAGATTATAAAAAGATATTAATATTAGAGAAAAATTAATATTAAAACTTTAAAAATGATTAAAAAGATTAAAAGCGCTTTATATATATTTAAATATAGCTACCTAACGCTTAAGTATAGTAATACGAGAAGACTTATTAATAGTAAGGTAAAAGGGAATAAAAAGATAATTTATATTATAAAATATAATTAATAAAAAAGAAAAAAAGAAAAAGAAAATAATTCCTTAATTTATTTAATAAATAGAAAGGAAGCATAGAGAAAGTAAAAGGAATAGTAGGAATAGTATAGGCTTATATATTAAGAATAACGTTTTCTTCCTTATTTAAATCCTAGCTAAATAAAGAAGTAAGATAAATCTAGGAAAGAGTACTAGTATTCTATAGGAGCTATTCTTTATAAGAAATAAAAAAAAAATATAATTTCTTCCTTAGCGAAGAGTAATAAAGGGATTAGCAAAATCGTTAGAAGCTTTTTACTTAAAGCCCTCGCGTTCCGATAGCGATAGAAGAAATATAAGCATAAGAAGATTAGCCTTTAAATATTTTTTCTTTTTCTTAAAGACGCTACTATAATTATAATTAGCTATTAATAATTAAGAAAGAAAAGCTATTATAAAAAATTCTAAAAGATTAAGTAAATTAATAATATAAATAGTAATAATTTAAAAAAGAAAAGAAAATAGACTCGAAAAGTATTTATAGATAAATATAATACCGCGGGGTACTTAATATCTATTTTAATAATTAATATAGCAATATTATAAGCTATTAAGTAATAACGCGAGGATATATTATAAAAAGGAAGGGGATAATTATAATATACCCTAGGTTATTATATTACTTAAGATTATATAGTAGATCTATTAAAAGTACTTTAAGAATTCTCTATAAGTAATTATATTTAAAAAAAAACTTAAGCTTTAATTACTATATAAATAGAGACCTACCTTCTTATACCTACCTAGCTTATTATACCTTTTATATATTATAATTTTTTTAATTAAAAGTATTTTATTTATTTATTAAGTATTTTTTCTTATTTTTCTCTTATTATTAATACTTTAAGTAAAAAAAATATTTATTTATTTTTTTTACAAAAAATATTCAATAATTATTTATTTTTTTTCTATATATTTTTATAATAAATTTTAAAAAATAAAAATAATATACTATTACTTTTTTAAAGTATATAGCTTAATTAATAAATAAATTATTATTAAGGCTTTAAGTTATTATAATTAAAAAATAGCTTATTACTTTAAAAGTATTTCTTTTAATATTATTACTTTCCCTATAGATATTATATATATATATATATATTTTAAATCTTTTTCGTCTATTAATTTAATCCTAAACTCTAGGTTAAAATATTACTTGTTTATTATATTTTAATTCTTAGTATTCTAGCTAGAATTTTTCTATAGTTTTATTTATTTATTATATTATTATAATTCTTATTAAATAAAGTATTCCCATTAGTTTTTCTTATATTAAATATAAATAATATATAAAATAAATAAATTAAATAATAATTTAATATATTTTAATTAAGATAATATTAAAATAAATAAGATTTATAAAGGTTTAATAGAATAACTTTTACATTTAGCTTTTAATTTTAAGTAATTTACTTTTAAGATTTAATAACCTTTTTTTTTATTTTTTTATAAGTTTTCTTTTTATATTAATTCCTTATAGTCTTTTTAATTATATTTTCTTTTTAAGCTTTTTTAAATTTTTAAATAAATTATTATATATTATTTATATTTTCTTTTAATATTTATTAATTATATTCTAATAATTAGCTTATTTATTTTATAAAGTAATATTTTTTCCTATAGAAGATTTTCTTAGCTTTAATTATTTTAATTTCTTATTTCTTTTTTTAAATTAAATATAGGAAGTAATTTATTTAAACAGTCTTTTCTATTCTAAGGTTTAATAAGCTAATATAAAATATATTATAAATATATAAATATTCTTCTAGGAATATAAAATAATATACTTAAGAGTTAATTTTCTAAAAGACTTTAAATAATCTTATATATTTTAAAATTAATTTTCTCTTTTTTTTGCAATTTTAGATTTTTTATTAAAAAGTTTATAAAACCTTTTTATTTAAATTTAAATATTTAATATCTTTAATTATAA
The DNA here is from genome assembly GCA_003012115.1 of Trichothecium sympodiale. Classification (NCBI taxonomy): domain Eukaryota; kingdom Fungi; phylum Ascomycota; class Sordariomycetes; order Hypocreales; genus Trichothecium; species Trichothecium sympodiale. Next base: position 6,502 of record PXOB01000071.1, on the reverse strand, counting down.
TATTTTATTTATATTTATATTATAATTTCTTAATAGTTTTTTAAGTATTCTTTTATTTTCAATAAGTTTTATATTTCTATTTATATTTTAATATTTCTTTTTATTATTATTATTTTTAATATATAATTAAAAATCTAATTTATATTTTATTAAAATATTATTAAAACTTTATTTAAGCTTATTTTAATTATTATATTCTTTATATTATTATATATAAACTATACTATATATAATAAATTTAATTATAGTATTTAGTTTTTATTTATAAAATATCTTAAATATTATTTTAATATTTAATTAATTTATTTTATTTATTTATTTATTTAAAGATAGAAATACTATAAATAATTATTATTTAACTTTTAAAATATAGTATATTTTTAATTAAATTTATTTATAAATATTAAATTTTAATTGAAAATAATTTTTTAAAGTCTTATAAATAAATTTTATTTTAATATAAAATAATATAATAAGATTTTTTACTTTATTTTATATATTTATTTATAATAATTAATATATTATTTATTTATTTTTTTTAAAATATATTTTTAATAATCTTATAATAAAGTCTATAATTAATTTTTTTATAAATCTATTAAATTTTTTAGAAATTCTTATTTTTTATAAAGCTTATATTTTATTATTATAATTCTTTAATATATTTAATAATCTTTTATATATTATTTAATATTCTTTTTATTTATTTTATTTTAAAATAACTAATTAATAAATTATTATAATAAATATATAAAAATTCTATATAGATTAATATTTTTTTTAAAATTATTATTTTTTAAAATTTAATAAAATCTTTAATTTTTCTAATTTAATTTTTATTATTATTATATTTTTATTTTATTATATTAATTTATATTTTAATATATTTTTATTTTATTATAAATTTTTAAAAAATATTAACTTATTTATTATAAGTTTCTTTTTAATATAATTTAATTTCTTTACTAATATATTTATTAAATTACTTTTCTTAAGCTTATATTTAATTATAAAATTATAAAAAATAAAATATATATATTATTTTATTTATTTCTTATTTAACTTTTATTAATTTATAAAGTTTTATAAAGTTTTATAATTTTTTAATATTTTTAATAAAATATTTTTAATATTTAAATAATTTTATAATAATTATTATTTTTTAATTTAATATTTTATAATTTAATTTAATTTTTTTAAATCTTTTTAATTAGAAAATTATTAAATATTATTTCTTTTAATTAATTAAAATAAAGTATTGATTATAATATAATTAAATATATTTATTATTATTTATATTAAAGCTTAAAAACTATAATATATTAATAAAAAAGATTTTTAAAAAGCTTTTATTAATATATAAAATATTATTTATTTATTTTTTAATTTAAAATTATATTATTTAATATTTCTTTATTTTAATTCTTTTTATAAATTTATATAAAAATTAAATTATTTTAAAGTAATTTATAATAAATTAATAATAAAATTTATAAAATCTTAAAAATATTAAAATTTTATAATAAATAATTAATTTATTTTATTTAAAAATTATTTTTATTTTTATAAAATTTATTTTAATATTTTTTATAAAAAATAAGAAATTTAAATAATTTAATTTAATTTATATAAAAATTATATTTTAAAAGTTTAATATATAAGTAAATTATTTTTAAATATTTAAAGATTTATTAAATATATTTATATATAATCTTTTAATTTTAAAGAAATTTAAAATATTATTAAAATATATAATATAAATTATATTTATAAAATTATTTAATATTTAATTAATATAATTTTAAAAGATTATAAATATATTAATAAATTTAGAAAATATAATTATATATAAAGAATAATTATAGTATATATAAGAAATAATTTCTTATTTATTTTCTTTTTAATATAAATTTAATATTTATTATTTAATTTATAATTTTTAAAATAAAAAATTAGAAATAATAGTTTTTAATTATTATTTTATTTAATTTTTTTATAATTAATATATAATTAAATATTTTTATTTTTTTAAATATAAATAAAATAAAAATTATAATTAAAATTTTAGACTTTTTAATTTAATTTAATTTAATTTTAAGCTTTTATTAATATATTTTTTTAAAGTATATAATTTAATAAATAATAATAAATAAATAAATTTATAAAATAAATATTATTTTTTTTAATATTAATTATATAATTTATAGCTTTATAATATAAAATTATTATAATATTATTTATATTAAATATACTTTTAAATTTATTAAGATTATTAAAAATCTTTTTTAATATATTATTATTTTTTTCTATATTAAAATATAATATAAATCTTTAAAATATAATTATAATATAAATATATATTTAATTTTAATATTTCTTAAATATATTTTATAATTTATATAATTAAATTATATTTTAATTAGTTTTAACTTAATATTTCTTTTAATTATATTAAAATAAATTTAATAATCTTTTAATATAATTATTAATAAATAAATAAAATTAATTATTTTAGAATTATTATAATATATATTAATATAAAATTATATAAACTTTTAATTATATCTTTTAAATTAATAATTTTAAATAAAGCTTTTTAAATTCTTTAAATTTATATATTATATTAATTAATATTTATTAAAATAAATATTAAAATATTATTTCTTTTAATTTATTTTCTTTTATAAATTTAATATTAATAAAATTAATTTTATTATTATTATTTAAATTAATAATAACTTTTTAAAATTCTTTTTTTTAAATTTTAATTTTAATATAAATTTTAAAAAATATTTTAAATATAAAAATTAAAAAAATATTTTTTTTTTTTTTTTTTAATTTTTATAGAAGTTTTTATATTTTTAATATTTATAAATATTTATTTTTTAAATAAAAATTATTTTAATAATAATAATATTTAATAAATTTATTATTTTTTTTAAAAACTTTTAAATATATAATTCTTTTTTATTATTTATTTTAAATTTAATATAATATTAATATTAATTAAAAATTATTTAATTTTTATTTTTTAATAATAAATAATTTAATATTTTAATAAATATTTCTTTTATTAATTTTTATAAATCTTAAAATCTTTTAATTATTTCTTTTATTTTTTTATATTTAAAAGATAATCTTTAAGATATTAAATTTATTTTATATAATATTTATATTTTATATAATTTAAAATTAAAAAAATTTATTCAAAGTTTTGAATAAATTATTTATAATTTCTTTTAAATATATATTTTAAATTATTTAATTATTTCTTATATTTTTAATAATTAATTTATAATAATAAATTATAATATATTTTTAATTTTAATTTTCCTATTACTATTATTATTTAAAAAATCTTAAAATTAATATTAAAAATATTATATTAAAAATATTAAAAAGCTAATAAAAGTTTTAATAAATTATAAAAACTTATAGAGTTTTATAAATTAATAAACATTAAATAAAGAATATATAAAGTAATATATATTATTATATATATTTTACTATATATATTTATAGGAATTTTAATAATATTAAATATTATTATTAAATTATATTTATTTTATATTATTAAATAAAGCTTATCTTTAAGCCTTATATTTCTTTTTATCTTTCTTTTTTTATATTATTATCTTTATTTATTATTTTTACTCATCTTTACTTATATCTTTATTTATATTATCTTAATTATTTTTAATATTACTTATTACTATTTTTAAAAAATATTATTATAAGTAATATTATTAAAGCCTTCTAGTTTTATACTTTAACTTATATAGTTTATATAGGCTAATTAAATATAGTTAAGCTATTATAAGCTTATTTATAAGCTTATATTATTAAGCATTAAATATTACTTTAGCTAGTACTTAAGTTTTATTAATCCTAGTAGTTAAATTAATAAAAATAACCTTATAGTTATAGTTAGGTTAAGCTTATTAAAGAGCTTAATAATTTTAAAATATTTCTATAATTAATAAAAGATATTATTTAATAAGCTATAGATTTTTTATTTATAATTAATAGCTATAAGGCTAAGGGTATTACTTAGTATTATAGTATTATTATTATAATAAGTATTATTATTATAATTATAATTATTATAATTATTATAATTCTTATAATTATTATTATTATAATTATTATTACTATAATTATTATTATTATAATTATTATTACTATAATTATTATTATTATAATTATAATTATAATTATAGTTATTATAGTTATTATATTTATATAATCATAGATAAAGATTAAAAGAAAGCTATAGGAAGCTATATTAGCTTTATAATTAGTATAATAATAATACTTATCCTAATAGTTATTAAAAACTTTAATTTACTAAGTTTTATTTAATTTAATTAATAATTATTAAGTTTAAAAGCTATTTAAGTATATATAGCTTAATTATATTATTAATAAGCTAAAGCTTAATTTTTTTTAAAAGATTAAGCCTTCTAGCTTTATATTATATAAATTAAAAATCCGAAAATAAAGAATAATAAAAAGAAAGTAATATATATATTTTATTTTTTATATTTTTATAATTAAATATAAGCTTAAGAAAAATAATTTAATAAATAAACTTTAAAAGAAATTAAATTATATAAAAGAAAAACCTATAATAAATAAATTAAAACTTTTAAACTTATATAATAGAATAGAAATATAATATACCTTAAGTTATTATATTACTTAAGATTATATAATAGACTTATTAAGAATATTTTAAGTATTTTCTATAAATAATTATATTTTAAAGAAAACTTAAGCTTTAATTATTATATAAATAAAGATTTATTTTTTTATATTTATTTAATATATTATATTTTTTATATATTATAATTCTAAAGCTTTTATTAAATAAATTACTTAAAATAAAATAATAAAAATAAAATAAAATATTATTATAATAATAAGACTTTTAGAAAATATTAAAATATAATTTTTAAATTAAATTAAAATAAAGTTTTAATAAATTAAAAAAAAACCTTTAAAAGAATATTATAATAAAGATTTTAATTATAAAAGAAAAAACCTTTTTAATAAATAAAAAATAAATAAATAAAATAATTAATATTATATAATTTAAAAAAAGAATAAAAAAATAATAAGTTTTTATAGTAGAATTATAAAACTTTTAATAATTTTAATAATAAAAAGCTAAATTATATTAAGAATTAATAATATAGCTTTTTAAATTTAAAATTATATTATTAATATATAAATAATAACTTTAAGATTCTTTAAATAATAATAATAATAATAAAATTAAAATTAAAAATATATTAGAATTTATATTATTAATTAATTATTAAAAATATAAAAAATAATTAAATAATTTATAATATATATTTAAGAAAATTATAAAAAGTTAAAAAAAGATTTAAAAAAGATTTTTTTTTAATTTTAAATTATATAAAGTATAAATATTATATAAAATAAAATTAATATTTTAAAAATCTCTTTATAAATATAAAATAATAAAAAAGAAAAATTAAAGTTTTTTTAAAAAATATAAATAATTATTATTATATAATTATTAAATAATTAAATAATATATATTAATATAAAAGTTAACTTCTAAGGGAATTTTATAATTATTTTAATTTTTTAAAAAGAATATTTTTATTTATTTTTTAAAAATAAATATATTTCTTTATTTTATATTAAGTTATAAAATAACATTTAATAATATATATTTTTATATATATTTTTAATATTAAAAATAAGAATTAAATAATTTTTAATTAATATTAATATTATATTAAATTTAAAATAAATAATAAAAAAAGAAAAAATTAAAATAAAAAACCTTTTTCTAATTTTTATATTTAGAATATTTTTTAAGATTTATATTAAAATAAAAATCTAATAGAAAAAATATATTAAAAGATTATTATTAATTTAAAGAATAATATAAAAATTAATTTTATTAATATTAAATTTATAAAAAAAATAAATTAAAAAAAATATTTTAATATTTATTTTTATAAATCTAAATTAAAATAATTTATAAGTTTAAAAAGTCTTATTTAAAACTATTAATTTAAAAAATATAATTAAAAAACTTATATAATTATATATTAATATATATTATAATAATTTTATAATAATTAATCTTATTTCTTAATTAATAATTATAATAAAAAATTATTAAATTTACTTTAATATAATTAAAAAGAAATAATAATTTAAATTTAATTAAAATATAATTTAATTATATAAATTATAAAATATATTTAAAGAATATTAAAATTAAATTTATATTTATATTATAATTATATTTTAAAAATTTATATTATCTTTTAATAAAGAAAAAGATAAAAATATATTAAAAAAAGTCTTTAATAAATTTAATAAATTTAAAAATATATATAATATAAATAGTATAAATAATATTATAATAATTTTATATTATAAAACTATAGATTATAAAATTAATATTAAAATAAATAAAAGCTTATTTTATAAATTTATTTATTATTATTTATTA
>PXOB01000069.1:0-73270 GCA_003012115.1 Trichothecium sympodiale | reverse complement strand
TTTCTTTCTTTTTTCTTTCTTTTTTTTCCCTTTCATTGGTCCTTGTTACAATCACTTCCTGTCAGAAGATGATATAAAGAGCAAAATAAAAAGGAAAAAGGAAAAAGGGAAAAGAAGGAAAAGAAGGAAAAAGATAGAAAAGAAGAAGAAGAAGAATATTGGCTAACCGTATCCCTTTCTTCTCCTTTTATAGTTATCGCTCCACACATGTTCGCTTCGTACCGACCAGAATGGCTCCCAAGAGACTTCATGTCGGCCTTTGATAAGCTGCAACATGACGAGATGCTCGACAAGAAGCTCGGTCACCTGGCCATAGACTACTACACCTTTGCCACCAAGAAGCTCATATCGTACGGCACGACTCTTACCCCCTACGGCGCGTCGCAGTACATGTCGCGAAGGCTTTGAGAGGAGGGTTGTTGCTGCTGCTGTTTGTTCATTTGGCCATTAATCATTGAAACTCTTATACGATATGGGAATATGAGCTCTTATTTTCTGTTTCCTCTTTTTCTTTTTTTTCCTTTTCGTCAGAATTTGGCAAGATATGCGTATCTCTTAGCGAAGCGTTGAGCGGGAATAACAATAGATTGGTCACTCTTTCTTACTGTACGTGCTTTTCTATCACTATACTAGATCGTTTTCAGACACGGACTTTATATTAATAAATACTATTAAGCTGTGGCTTAGCTAGGGACGCCTCCTATATACTGTTTCAGTCATTCGGTTTTATTCCAGCTTCCGTGCTCGTTCCATAGCCCTGACTTCCGCAAAGAGTTCTCTCTCCCGTTCATGGTACAGGACGTCGAGTTCCACCAAGTCGACGGGTTCTGGCATAGGTCCTAACATACGTGTTGCTGTAGCGGTTCCCACGGCGGTGAATTGTCAATGGCCATTGTCTGCTCATCTGGTCCTTCCCGCTCATCTGCCTGCCCTGCTCATCCCTGCCCGCTCAAATAGATCTAGATTCACTTAGGGGAAAGCGCAATGGGAAGGTGTGGAATGTTGGTTGTGATGCTTCTTATTGGTGGGGCCCAGTAGCTGTTCTGTCTGCCACTATCACCGTGATAACGCTGCAGGGAGTAGTACTCCGTACATGTACATATATACAGTACGGAGTACCTTGGCACTAGTATTGGCAGATGGAGCGATGTAGTGCGGGACACAATGACAACGACAATAGCCAACTAGTGCTTAGTGCATCGGCCGGCCATTTGGTGTTGAGAGAAGAAGAAGAGTAAAAGAAAGAAAGAAACATAAATGAAAGAAAGAAAGAAAGAAAAAAACCTGGTAAATGTAAATAAAGTACTATACCAAAGTGTGTATATGCACATACATAAAACGGAGGGAAAAGGGCGGGCGCTGTCTCGGTGGTGCGGCTGAGGGCGGCGGATACTGCATTCTGCACATGCAGCTAAACTAAGCTTGATCAATAATCAATGATTTAACGTGACAGGTGGATGAAAACAAGGCAAGATCCGATCTGATCCGTTGGCTTCACCGAAATTGGCTAAAGAATCGGCATCGTTGTTATTTTCCCTCCCCCACCTTGTCGTGCTTCCCGCCTCGTTGTGGCTGCAAGTCCTGAAGCCAATCCTTATGCTTTGCCTTTCTGTACCGCTCGTAGGCGATGACGAGAATAATAAACGCTGCCGAAAAAAGAAGAAGAATCTGGTGTACATTATTCATTTGCTCCTCAATGTTGTGAGATATTGTCCCATTCCGTAGGTGTCATTTCTTTACCCTTGGCTCTTACGTTTACCGTAAAAAGCTCGCAAAGTTGGTCATGTTCCAAGTCCTGTTGGTAACCCTTGTCAACCTACTTGATATGCCCCGTGCCAAAAATAAGGATTGACAGGGGTTAAACGATGACCAATTTCGTTAGGTTTCGCGGTAGACTCCTACAAGGATTATAGCCACCACACCATTGTCGATCCAGCCGTCTGCTTCCCCGGGCCTGGTTCCGGGGCGAATCGGAAGACCCATACTCCAACTCAAGCGGATGGCAAGCTTCTCTTTACATGATGGGCATTTTGTTTAATATACATACCACAGATTGATCTACGGGTACGCCTTATTACTACAATCTATTCACGGTATTCTTGCCTTTTTCTTTTCTTTTTTTACTCGTACCACAAGTTGGGAATCGAATTCCTTACTTACTTATATCACACTTCCCATCTATTCATCATGAACACCAAAGTCTCTGACGAACTGTGTACGACCAAAGAGGTTGCTCTGCGGAGTAGTCTGAACGAGTTCAGACAAGCTCTAGTCATGGGAAAGAAGTATATAGCGCCGGAGATTGTGCTGAAGACGCGCCTCAGCTGCTCCGTATGCTGCGCATGCGCGTGCCACGAGCCTGAGCTCAAGATGGCTCCCCGGCCCGAGTGCACTGATGGCGATTGCCGACGAAGCACGAGGGCAAGTCTTTTGTTTACGCGGTCGCAGGACTTTTTGCGCCGCGTAAAGATCTTGAGCTTCTTACCTCGGCGCCTACAGCAACCCCCCCTCCGGTATGCCCTCACCACATACCGTCTAGCTCCCGGGATGTGGGAATCCTTGGTCCATGCCAGGCATGGCAACTTGTCCGGCCTTGTCGAGTGTTTCAAGAAGGGGACGGCCACTATATACGACACGGGTTCTGACGGGTGGTCATTGATACATGCGAGCTATTTTACAAATTTCCTATACCAAAAACAAAGTAATATGCTAATGTGTTATTTACAGAATAGCGAGTATTATGGACATTCAGCCATGACGGAGAAGCTCAAGGAGCTGGGGTGCAACCCCGACACGACGGATTGTGGGAACAGGTTCGTGGACCGCAACATACATGACTTATTATCCAGTTGATCCCGGGGCGGGGGAGGGGAAGGGAAGTGGCTGACCAACATGTTATATATATAGGACCCCAAGTCAGCTTCGCCTCATCAAAGAGCTGGCTGGTGGGCGTGGCCTCACCGAGGACGAGGCAGCAGAATTGGATTTAAATCCTATTCAAAAGGCCATTGCATGTACGGCATATCGGGATGATGGGCAGGTCAGGCTGGTACGACGGTACGTGGTTTTCTTTTCCTTTTTTCCCCCCCTCTCTTTCCCTCTTTTCTTTCCCTCCTTTCTTTCCCTCCTCTCTTTCCCCCCTCCCTTTTCCTTCTTCCTTTTTTCTTTTTCTTCTCCTCCTTTTCTCCCAAGTTACAAGTATACTGACTTGTTGCCTTTGATGATAGACTCTTGTCCCTGAACAAAGAGGCCAACGAGGCTCCAGAGGGCAAGGACTGGCAAGGCTGGAAGCGGAAGCTCAGGGTACAAGTAAAACCACTCCATCTAAAGCTCTACCTGCAGTTGCTAGAGCTGTGCCGTTCCGCGGCCGAACAGGGCGTGTCGCGCCCAAAGCTGGACCTCGTCAATGACAAGGATGGCGTCTACGAGTGGACAGCCCTCGCCTGGGCCACGTCTTGCGGCTTGACGAGCTGCATGGAAGAGCTCGCCAAGAGCAGGTGGAAAGCAACCGTTTGGCCGAGTCGACCCGCCTCAAGGCAAACATGTTGCATCTCGCGGCAGAGTCTTGGCAGTCGGCCGCCGCCATGGAAACGGCCCTCGCCATACTTGGCGAGAGCGGCCTGCCGACAAAGAGTCGTGCCATGGGGATGAAGAATTGGTGGCAAGAGGTCCCTCTCCTCGTCGCCTGCTTCTCGTCTACCGCGTGCGTGAGGGCCCTTCTCGACCACGGCGCCGATCCCATGGTGGTGGAAGGCCAGGGATGGACGGGCCTCCACTGCGCCGCCGCGGCCAGCGATGGACGGGGGGGCACCGGGTCGGCCCATCGGCTCGAGATGATCGAGCTGCTCTGTGACCGGACCGACAACGGGATTGTTAATGTTGAGGATGCAGGCGGTCGGCCCCCCATATGCATGTACATGGACAGCCGCGAATGTGTCCGGATGCTCCTGGACCGTGGCGCTCGCATCGCCAACGTTTGCGACGAGGACGGGCGGAATGTATTCCACCACGCTTGCGCGGCTGGGGCGGAAGGTGTCCTTCGAGACCTGTGGGAGGCTTGCCCAGACATCGGGCTCATCTCCGACGTTGACCATGAGGGCCTCACCCCTCTTCAAACGGCTCGCCGCCATGGCAGGCCGGAGAGTGCCCTGTTCATCGAGAACATAGAGGGGTACATGCCACGAGGATATATGCCCACACACCTAGTTCATGAAGAATCACCATGATTTTTGAGATTGACTTTCTTTTGCCTTGTAGTAAATAGTATATAGGCTTAATTGAGCGTAGCTAGCTATATAGTCTACCAGCATCTATACAGCCATGTTCGTTGCCAAAAACAATAAACAGAACAACAAAAAAAGAACAACAAAAACAGAAAACAAAACCAGCCTCATTGGACACGATGAGCTGAAAACCCAAACTCAGTAGCCAGAAGTATACAGACTTCGAAAGCTAGGAAATCACTCCATCGTCTTGAACCAACTTTCCGTCCCCACCCATGGAAATCTCTCTCTTTTCTTCTTCTTTTACTCTCATCTCTTGCATGTTGAGACGGTGGTTTTATAGATATTGTACTCCTACGCGAGCAGGCGGGGGAAAAAAGGTTGGCCGCTGGCACTCTGCCACGCCGCCACGGCCGACGGCAAAATGCGACCTGGAGACTGGCGGAGATCCAGCTCGGCGTTTCCGAGGTTGCCAGGGCCAACTATCTGTTGTACAATTTCTCGAATCAAACACGTTTCGCATGTCTGGTTGAGTATCTTGCAAGACTCGGACAATAAACTCCCGCAGAATAAGTGGCTTTCCCTCTGATTCATCATGACGGCGTTTTCGTTTCTCTCTCTCTCTCTCTCTCTTATCTTTGTTTCCAACGCTCGTTGCTACATTCCGATAAAAGACTTGTACCTCGGTTTCAGCCCTATATTTCTCCATGTGGTGGTTTTGCAAGGCAACATCGGTTCAATTAGAACATAATCTTGGTGAGTATATTTCATCAAGGGGAGCTCTATTGGATGTCTATGTTCACCTTTGCCAAATACGTCTCGGCTCCAGAGAGTGACTCGCCAACATGTCCAATATACATGTCCGGCCGCACAACGACAAAGCAGCGAGCACTGCCCTCTATCATCCACTCAGCCGAGTAACGTTGCCGGGGAGAAGTGTCTTCCTGCTCATCGTTACGGCCATTCATCTGCGCCTCCTCGCTGGCTGGCACGATGTCAAGTATGTCTAGGTTGTCGGATGTGGTCGTCACCTGGCTCGTCGCGCCGATAGACAGAAGAAGAAACCTGCCGTAAGCGACAATCTCGTACAGCCATCTTGTCTGACCTTTCGGGGCTGCAACAAGACAAACGTCGGGGCAGCGATGGCCAGCTTTCCAGATATCGACATGGGAAGTGTCAGTGTCAATCAGCGGTGAGGAGAAGGTCTCGTAAGAGATGCCCATGCCTGTGATGTAGGCCGCGGTTCTCTCGATTGTAGAGACGTATTGCTTGGCAGTGTGGTGAGTATCCCTCACCAGCGTGGCTGCCACATCGATGACGCCGGCGGCGGTGCTCCTACGCTCAATGTCGTAACTCTTTAGCATTCTGCTGATTTGTGCGGGAGAAAGATGTGCTTTGATGGCCATGGCTAGCCTCCACGCGGCGGCAAATGCGTCGGCAATACCAGTGTTGAGGCCTTGTCCGCCGTTGACGGAATGCACATGAGCGGCGTCGCCACCGAGAAGGATTCTTTCATGCTCTCCTATGAATGTCGACGCTATACGTTCCTTGACTGATGGAAGTTAGTTTTTGATTACTCACTTTTTGGAGGTGATGTCGTACCATCAAAGGTGCTATACCACTCCGTCTTTTCAAACTCGACCGTGTAGGGAGCCAGGTGCTCCTTGATCGAGGCCTGAGCCCTCTCGAGCGTCACCTCCCCGTCCAAAAGGACGTAAAACCTGGACAAACCCCTCTCCCTGGGAATCCACGAGACGCGAGATTGACCGTTGAGCTGGAACGTGATGATCTCGGGGCAGATGGGGAAGTCGGTCTTGATGAAGACGTCCAGCACCGCCCACAGCATCTCAGGCTTGGTGCCGGTAAAGCCGATTCCGAGCGCGCTGCGCACCGTGGACCGCGCGCCGTCGGCAGCCCACGCGTACCTGGCTCGGACCCTGCGGCCGGCCTGCGTCTCGACGCTGACGCCCTGCTCATCATCGGAGATGGATACGACGAGCTCTCCATGGTGCACCGCCGACTGAGGAAGCTTGTTGAAAATGGTTCGCTCAATCACGGGCTGGCCGATCATGAGGAAGTTCTTGTGCAGTGCGTGTTCGAGGCCTGTCCACCAATGGTTCTGACGGGATTTGAAATCGCCTTCGCTAAAAGTAGAGCTTGCTGTGCGTGTGTTTCCCCGTGTTGTTCGTCAGTCGGCGGAAGACAAGGAGAGAAAGAAAAAGAAAAGAAAAAGCGATAAATCTAGTTGGATGGACTCTTTGGGGAAAAGAAGCAGAAGAAGAAGAGTAAGAAGAAGAGAACATACTGTTGCATTTGATGCCCTGGGGGATGAGTTCCTCGAGGAGGTTGGCAACTTCGAAATATTGCTGCGTTCGTGCATTCAGGGCATCGGCCCTTCCAAGGTCGAGAGTACTCGCTTTGGCATCTGTTGCGGTTTTAGGTAAAACGGCTGGTTAGAAAGAAACGGGCATAGCATATGGCAGCGGGAGGAACGTATATACCCAAGATACTGATGGAAACACCGAGACGATGCAGCAACAAACCGGCAAAAAGGCCAGTGGGACCACCTATACTTTTTTTCTCAGCATTTTCTTTTTTTGATCCCTTTCCTCAGTGGGATCTTGATTTGCAGATTGAAAGCTGTACTTTACCTCCCACGATGACAACGTCGACCTCTTCTTTCACGCCGCCACCACCGCTCAAGCCGCTCGCAGCAGCAGGAATAGAGCCCATCCTCTCTTACAGTTCCAAAGCTTGGGAAAATGGGTTCAGAGAAAGGGGGGGGAGGGTAGGATCTGAGCAAAATTGCAAAATCGTGCTTAAGCAATCAGATGGATATGTTTTTGTCTCTCAGAAACGAAAGCACCAACCCAAACGTACTTGTACATTGCTTACATGATCTCTTACATGATCTTGTCAAGCACGCATCGCATCATCATCCCACATCCCACCTGCACCCCTGTTCAGGAACGGTACTTTGGTCAACTTCCCCCCTCCAATCGCTGTCACATTATCCTCGGCAACGCAACTTCGGGCGGCTAACAAGATGAACACGGATCACCCCTTGATCTATCTCCACGATGCGATTCCAGAACGTCCTCGACTTGCTTTTTGCGGAAGGTACAAGATAGTTTGCTGCTTCTACTTGTCCGATTCGAGCATTTGCCTACGTTGACATACCACGCTAACATGCGCGCAAATAACGCTGAATACCACCACAAGACTAGAGCTTTTACCTAAAGCATCGCTGCACGTCAGTGTAGGGTGCAGACGACAAGTCATGTCCCCCCCCACCAAACGACTGCCGAGGAAGTTCGGCTTCACCGCGCGGGAATGTTTTCGATCGTGATCGAGGATTGACCCATATCGAACTGAAATTTCTCTGTCGATTTGATAAGAAACTGACATTTTCTTGCATGATGCTTACCCATGGAGGAAAAGAAAAGTTTTACTACCTGCCTCAAGCTGAATAATGCGAGTAGTTATTCCGTTGCCACGGTGCGGGCATCGCCGCCCAATTGGCCGAAAAGATCTTTCCAAGGTCACGTATTTGCACACAGAAATATATATATATAATATCAGTGCATTAGCTGGCTGGCGTAATGTTTTCAAGAACAACACGCGCACACACAAATAACAACCCACGACACGCTCTACAATGCCTGGAGTAACCCAACCAGACAACGTGGACACGGTCTCCTCGGTGCCATCCGTCGAGGACGAGCCCTCATCAATTATCCCTCTTCCTCCTCCCTCTTCCTCGTCGCTCATCGACGTTGCGGCGCAAGAAACTGCGTTGCAGATCCTCGACATCATCAGCCGCTACCGCATGCATGGCGGCACCAAAAGGGATTCCCGGGAAGATGAGGGCAGGCTAAAGTTCCTCGCCGTCATTTACGGCCACGTCAAGGCCGGGAGGCCGGTTCCAATGTGCCTCCCTGCGTTTCCCTTCAAGTCTCCCAACGCGACCGTCAAGGTCATGGGCAAGCTGCCCGACAAGGCTGAGGAGTTTGCCCTGGCGCATCTCAACGGCATGTGTCTCGCCATAGGAGACGTTTACGCTCCCGGGGCCCGGTTGACCATCATCTCTGACGGTTTGGTATACAATGGTGAGAGATTCCATCTTGGTTCCCCGCTTCCTTATAAATGCTTTCACAACACAACTGCCATTCGTTGTACCCAAGTTTATTAATCGAAGTTGATAGACCTCCTCGGTGTTGCAGACGGCGATGTCTGGGCCTACGGCGAAGCCCTGCGAGCCCTCGCGCGCACCAAGGGACACTCCAACATCTCCTTTTCCCGCCTCGGGGACCTCGTATCCCTGGAACTCCCGGACCGGCTCGACGAGATGACGTACGTGGCCAACGCGAGCAACTTTCGGCGCGCGCTCCTCAACTCCTTTTCCAGCCCCGGCTGGGACTGGGATGAGGTTAAGCGGAGCGAGGACGTGTGCCTGACGTACTGCGGGTACATCAAGTTTCTGGAGACGGATCTGCAGTACGTCTATCCTCTGGGCCCGGACCGGAGCAGGTCCAGGTACAAGAGGGGCGTCGAATACATTGCCAGGCAGATGCTTGCCCGCGGAGATGTTAGTCAGTCCTCAACTCACCCACATTCCAAACTCTTAGGCGGGGGGGGGAAGGAATTGAAGAAACGGAAACGCTGATCCTGGTCAATAACCGTTGTGTTTCTGGGGCTTGAATTCTTTTCCATCAAGGAGTCGACCAACCTCGTTTGTTTCAGCAAGATGTATTGGGACTAACTTGATGTGTGACGACGTTGCCATAGGCATTCGCGAGAGCGGTCCAACAAGAATACAAAGACCACGTCCGGCTCTCCATCCATCCCTCCACAGGGGCCAACAAGCTGTCCATCAGCCTCCTCCCGACCGAGTCCAGCTACACAACGCCGTGGCACTGCTCCGTTGCCTTCAACCTAGACGGTACCCTCCTCTCCGGCCCCCGCGCAGATTTCGAGTCGGACGACAGGTTCGAGCTCGTGCACGAACATGGCAGGCCGAGCTACTTCCGCGAGAAGTCGGAGCTGCTCACGTGGGGGGAAGCAAAGGGCGGCATATCCTGCCATCCTCTCTACCCCTCGGGCGTCCTGATCCGACCCAGCGTGCCGGGGGGTGGCATGACCATGGAGGACGTCGACGCCGCAAAGACGCGCGCCCTGTCCGAGATTGTCTCGCCAGTCATCCTCAGGGGCTTCTGCAGGAACCGCCCGAGCAAAGACGTCTTCGTCCGCAAGGCTGGGGAGATGGGCAGGCCCTTGTCTTGGAAGTTTGGGCTCGTGCTCGAGGTCAAGGACGCCGGGGTTGATACTGGGGGACTCAACAATGTGCTCTCGGCCGAGCGGATGCCGTTTCATTTCGACGGGCTGTTCAAGACTAGGAAGCAGCTTAATGACCGTGGCGAAGAGGTTCTTGTTCCCGATGCCCCGCAGTAAGTTCTTTTCTTCTTTTCTCTTCTTTTCTTTTTTCTTTTTTTTTTCCATCTTGCTGTTGATGTTGTGGCTGTCAGTAGATGGAAACAAACATTCTTACTTCGGCAGACTGAAGAAGAAATAAGAGAGGAAAAAGAAAAAAGACTGACGCGTAAGGAAATAGCTTCCAACTCTTTGCGGGTGTAACCTCGTCACCTAAAGACACTGGCTTCACAATCTTCTCCTCGTCGACGTTAATCTTCAAAACGCTTCCCCCCTGGCTGCCCCTCGACCTCATGTCCACCCTCACCTGGTCCGTCTCCACCCCGTCCTTTGACCGGGCAGAGATGAGCGGGCTCCCCCTAGTCGCGTCGCACCCGACGACGGGCAGGCCCTGCCTCCGATATCACGAGCCGTGGCCGCAGAGCCGGACGAGGTTCGACGCCACGCACGTGCGCATCGACGGGCAGAGCGACGAGGCCAGCGAGGCCATCTGCGCGGCCATCGACGGCGCGCTGCACGATCGGAGGGTCGCCTACTACCACGCTTGGGAAAAGGGCGACCTGGTGCTTAGCGACAATCTTCTCATGATGCATACTCGCAGCGACTTTACTGCCGGTTGCGATCGTGAGCTTTGGAGGATCCATTTTGATTGATATGTGAAGATGGACATGTTTCTTTTCTTCTTCTCACCCTATCCATCAGCGTCATTGTCCTTTTACTACATCTATTACTTCAAAGCTCGTTCAGGGGCTTGCAATGTTTGTACAGCCATATTTATTCAAGGGGAGACTCTGGTGCAGGAGCCGGACCTCTCCTCCGCCCCCTTTTCAACACCACATGGATGTATTTCTTTTTTTTCGTCTACTCGGAAATATCAAATTGTTATTCGAAACATTGCGAGTCTATGCTGTGGAGAAAGATTTCGTCATGTTGCGATTAAATACGGGGTTAATTAGCTATAGGAATTATAAAAATACAAAGGAAATGGTACCCAATATCCAACTTGACGCTCATAAACCAATACCACGATGCTATAGGCCATCCCTGCACTGGAAACAGTGGCTTTCGACTTGCAGACTTCTTTGCTGGGAAGACGGAGACGCTGGAGGGCGCTACCTGATGTCGGCCAGGTACCCACCGCCGCGCTGTGGCCCCTCGTGGTGATCGTTGTCCCTCATAATGCCGGACCGGAGGCTGCCGACCATGTCGACCTCGGCGCCGGAGCCGGTCACGGCAGTCGTTGCCGTCGGTTGCGCCGTTGCCTCACTATGCACTTGTTTCCCAAGACCGCCATGGCGCATGGCCCATCACATCATGTAAAAACAGACACAGCACGTAGCGACCTCCCGGGTTCGGGGGGGGAGTGCCGGGTTCGAAACAGGGATAAAAAGCGTATGAAGGAAGAAGGGGGGGGGAAGGGGACTACTCGATGGAAACACATATGGGAACCCAAGGCAGGGTCGTCAAGATAGTTTCTTTTGTACATTGGCCTCCTTTTATTTTCGTCTTTGCAAGTTTTGAATAGGAATTATTTCTATACAGCGCCGCTTAAATCTCTCTCTCTCTCTACTTTGTCCCCCACCCCCGGAGTACTTCGTACCAATCAGGCAAATGGACCCGAATGGGCCACGGGGTAAGATTGTGGAGACGCCGTGTTCGGCCCCGCTTTCAATCGCACTTTGCAAACTTCATGTCCGGAGGAAAGAACGATGACTCTATTTAGACTTTAATCAACCAAAAAAAAGAAAAAAAAAAGGTACGACAAAACACCGTTATAAAATAAAGGGGGAAAAAATAAAGAGAAACAAGGCGTGATTTTACTCAAATCCATCAGTTTCATTTCAATATCAATTCTTTTTTTTTTCCAAGACACAACATCATTCAACTTGGGGTCAAATCTCCCCCCCACCGTTTGCTGTCGCTGTTATCCCGCGCCGCCGCCACACATACAGCAGTGGTTCTCGTTTATCATCTCTTCATCAGCCATGCCCACCTCGGCAGACAAGGATGAGGTTGCTAAAAGTATAGAGACGCTTCTGTCGTGGGCATCGGCCAAGGGCATCAAGCTCAACGGCATAGCGCCAAAGCCCCTGCCGGGAAGGGGTATCGGTATCGTCGCGACCCGTGACCTCCAAGTATGTAACATACATTTTGTACACATCCTGCTCATTCCACATGCTGCTGATTCAAATAAGAATCCCTACTTTGCTACATGTGTGTACTAATGAAACCACAAACTCAATCAGATTGGGCAACAGGTCCTTCACGTCCCGTCGGCCAGCCTACGGACCATGGCAAACACGCCCAAGGACATCAAGGACGCGCTAAAGGGGGCGACGGCGCACGCCATCCTCGCCTACTCCCTGCACCGCGACCTCTCGTCGCCGAGCACGAGCAGGGACTTTGCCGCCTGGCGGGACGTCTTCCCCTCGGAGCAGGACGTCCGGGCCAGCCTGCCGCTCTGCTGGGACGGCAAGCTCCAGGCCTGCCTTACGCCGACGTCGAGGGCCATGGTGGCCAAGCAAAAGGAAAAGTTTGAGGCCGACCTCGCCGCCGTCCGGTCCGCGTTCTCGTCATCGTCCTCCTCCTCCTCCTCCTCCTCCTCCTCCTCCGGGGTGACGGCGGCGGCTGCGGCTCCGGTCGACGAACGGGCCTACCTCTACGCCTGGCTTCTCGTCAACACCCGTACGTTCTACCACACTACGCCGGCGACGGAGCGCGAGACGCCCCGGGAGGATCGCCTGGCGCTGCAGCCCGTCGCCGACCTGCTCAACCACTCGCCGACGAGGGGCTGCGAGGTGTCGTACGACTTGACGGGCTTCACCATAACGACGCGCGCCAACCACCGGCCCGGCGACGAGGTCTTTATCCAGTACGGCCCGCACGGCAACGACCTATTGCTGGCCGAGTACGGCTTCATCCTCGACGACGGCAACCCGTTTGACGACGTCTGCCTAGACGAGTACGTCCTGCCGAGGCTGGGGGAGAGGCGGCGGCAGCTGCTTCAGGAGCAAGGGTTCCACGGGAGGTACATGCTCGACGCGGGCACCGTCTGCTACAGGACGCAGGTCGCCCTGCGGTGCGCCCTCCTCGCCGAGTCGCCGTGGCGGGATTTCCTGGACGGCCTGAGGGGCGAGGAGGAGGATCAGGACGCCGTCGACGGCCTGCTCGCCGGCCTGCTCGCCGAGTTTGAGGACGACGTCCACGCCGCTCTGGCCAAGATCGACGCCATTGTCGCCGTCGGAGCAGTCGACGAAGGCGCGAGGGCGACGCTGAGGGAGCGGTGGGTGCAGATCAAGCAGCTGATTGTGCTCGCCAGACATCGCCTGTCCTGAATCCCTCCCACAGTCGTTCATATATCGAGATTCATTGATACATGGAGCTGGCATTGGAAAGTAAACACACACAAAGCAAAGGAGAAGAAAGAAAGAAATGTCATGGCTATTGCGACGAGACAAGGTCGGCAAATGATGATGCCCTCTAGACGGGCTCTACATGTACATTGTCTGTCCTAGAATCAAATACCATCAACGCGGTACGGAAGTACATTATTCAGCACGAAAGAATCAGACCAGACTTTTCTTAGCTGAAAAAGTAAAAGAAATCGAGTAAAATCAGATTAGAGACGGATAGGATGCTGAGCCAAGTTTTATTATTCCCTCGATGACTTGACCATAGCTCTAGATGTAAATAAAGTAACCAAGTAAATCTAATAGTGGCGGATGAGTCGAGTGTGTGTTGTTATTCAGCTGCTGCAGATTTCGCCTACCGCAAGCACAGAAAAGAAGAAAAAAATATACAAATAAAACAAAAATATGAACGAAAAAGAAACAAAAAGAAGACGGTTGGACCTTTGACGGTCCTCATTCGCTTTCGTACTAGGTACGATGCACCAGGGACTCGAACCCTGAACCTTAGTCTTAGGAGGACTACGCGCTACCATTGCGCCAGCGCACCTGATTGATGATGAGCCGACAACTATTATGTCTTATCATCATGGCACGAAACCTAGTTCTTTTTTTTCTTTATTCTTCTCTTTTTTGCTTCAAGCGCCGTTGTTGGGAATCAATCGATCGCATCATGCTTGGCCAAACATCACCATGTCGAATAGTCCCTCTTCTTCCAACATCCTACCATCGTCTTTATCTTTACGTTACTTTTACTTCTTTTTTTCCCTCTTTTTTTGTTTTCCTTTTTAGGGCACGACGTGACTTGAGAGTTCCTAGACTGTAAATCTTCCATGGCCAGATACATAATAATGCCCACGCTTCATCTGGCCTTTTCACTACAGCCAGGGCAAGTTTCTTGCTAGGATTGTTCCCACAAAGCCAAGTCCCAAAGAATGCCTGAATGATATTGACAAACTCCCCATACATCCGCTACACCGAGCTCTTTATACAAACTTTGCACACCCAGAGCAAAAACCTGTGTAGAGGGCCAGAGGAACACGCTCCACGCCATGCTCGTACCTCCCCAAAAACAACAACTTTTATCTATATATATAGTGAGAAAGCATCCCCGGAATCATCCAACGCCCTCTCCCTTCAACTTTGGCCTTGGTTGGTCTTGCAATCACATCCCCCGCATCCATGCTCCTCTACAAATGTACATGCAGACCGTCGACAAAAGTGCCAGCCTTGTTCTCCGAGCCTCAACATAATCTCTCAAAGAAAAATAGACCCTGGGTGTCATGGCACCGGCCATTGTTATTACAACAGAAAGTAGGATTTTAACGCTACGCCTTGTATCCTGAAAGGGGAGAAAGAAAAAAATCGATCCAACTTGCATAGCCGTCACCGTGACAGTTTATCCGTAGAATGCCTCAAACAGATAGATGACGCCAAAGACAAGAAAAGCTACTGCGCCACCCATAGTTACTGCGTCACGTTAGCGTCAACGTTTGTCCCAAAACATGGAAGATCAAAGCTGTATATATGTACTCACCAACTTTGAGGCTGACTCGTCCGGCAATGGCCCGGCCACCAAGGACAGCTGCGCCAGTGCAGATGATATGCCCAGCCCCGGAACCGAGAGTCACCCACCACCAGTCTTGGCCGGCAGCCATGGCAATGGTCGCAATCTGGCTGCGGTCACCCCACTCGCCAAGAAAAGTCATGACAAAGGTCTGGACCCAAGCCGGGCTGAGCAAGAAGGAAAAGAGGTTGCCAGCACCTTGCAGGAAGCCGGCACCGCGATGAGGCCGTGTGGGAGATTGCGAGGGAGAGCGAGGGGGTGAATGCATGCGGTTCTTGGACCTCGCACGACGGCCGCCCAGACCCATCTCAAGAGTGTAGGGGTCCGCCGTCTTACCACTGCGGCGATCCAGCTCCTTTTCCTTTTCGGCGAGTTCCTGCTCAACCTCGTGCATTTCCGCCGATACGCCTTCGTTAGGGTCCATTTCCATCCCTTCCTTGAGCAGCTTCGCGCCGAAGACGAAAAACAGACCAGAGGCGAGGAAGCTAGTGACACCCTTGGGGATAAGGGCCGGGACAGTGTGACCCAGCACAGCCGAAAGGACGGTCATGATGGCCAAGGCGGCGAAGGCGGCGGAAAAAACAACCATCCGATCGTGCTTCATGGCCATGAGAGCAGCAACCAGGAACGTCTTGTCTCCCACTTCGGAGAAAAGAATCATGGTGAAGGAAAGAAGAAATGAGTGGAAAGGCTGAATCAGACCCTCGTCGTCGTCGTCGTCGTTGTCGTCGCCATCGTGCTTGGTGTATGGTGGAATAGAATGTAAGCCATGGTCTTCTGGATCCTGTTCCTTGTATGAGGAGGAGCCCTGTCCTGCCTTCTCTGGTAGGTCATCCGGCTTCTACATGAACAATCAGCATGCATCCCAGCGCACAACAGGTGCTCAAAAAAAAACCTACATCCAATCCAGTGTAGCCTGTGTCGTCATCAGACGCAGTTCCTTTATCCGTGTCTATTCCCGATACCCTCATTCTCTCCTCCTCGCTGTGAGGGAGCGGCCGGGCCTCCTTGGGCGATTCGGGCTGCGTCTGAAGCTTTCCCCCGGCAGACTCCTCCTGGGCCTTGCGAATCTTGGACTTTTCCGAGACGCCGCCCTCTGTTCCGGTTGTGCCTTGGAGGGGTCGCTCGCGGTTCTTGTCAAACATGACACCGTCGTTCGACTTTGGGATCTCGTTTCCATCCTCGTCGACGGTCCAGTCGTTGGGGCGGCCCCTCAAAGGGGCGTGATCGTTGGAGTTGTCCGTCTCGACAAAAGGTCCCAGATGTGGCTTTCCGTCTTTGCCATCCACGGGAGCATCTTTGGTAGGCACGCCGTGGCGTTTCGGGGCGTCGGAAAGACCATCATTGTAGTCCACGTCATCCACAGCATAACCAAGCTTGTCGTTTGTCTCTTCGGCCGCTTTCGTGAGGAGTGCAGAACCGATCGAAGGCAGCAAAAGCAGGAGTAAAGGAGCGTGTTTTCGAAGCTTCATGACGGGCAATGCAAACAGATAAACAAGCCCCGAACAGAGCAATAACGGGGAATTGTCCCTGTGGAAGTCCAGCAAAGATGTGTTCTTTCCCAAAAGATTGTCGAGGAATTGGGCGTCGGATGATCGTCGTGACACGTGTGGCTGCGCTGGAATGAAGGACGTGTTTGCGCCACAAATTAGTAGTAGTCAGTGGATCGTACAAACACAGAGACCGCCCAAGAAGCTAGACAAGAAGGTGCAGCAAAAAAAAGGAGGTTGCGTTGTCGTCAAGTAGTAATTGATGGGAAAAGTGTAGTTTTTCCTTCCCGATGATGGAAGGATTGGAGGAGAAAAAGGGCGTGATTGAAGAAGATATTACTGAAGGTGCGTTCCAAGCCGCCAGTGGAGCGCTGTCAGTGGGCAATTTTGGTGATCCTAGTGGACGCTCTCGGCGCATCAGCAAGGAAACTCAGCCACGAAACCCGTCTTCAGTCACTGAAAACACGCCGCTAAAAAATGCCATCAGCCAAGAACACGACGGAAGGCGGAAACCTCGTATTTGGGCGAAAGAGAAAAAGAAAAAAAAAGAGAGAGAAAAGAGTGGTCGACCTCTTGAATAAATAAACGATTAAAATAATGTACAATAGCATGAGTTATTGCAGCAATGAATTTAGTTATGTAGCGATAAAAGCCATGCGTTACAGCAGTAGGAGAAGAGCTGGTGCTCAAAGAGCATCACGATTTGTAGCCAGGCGCAAGGACGGGCTTGTGCAATAATATATTTGACATTTTGTAAAACTATCCAATGGTACTAATATCTCTAATCACCATATCCAAATCTCAACAAATACCAAATGCCAACGTTTGGCGGTTAAGAATAAAGACTCACTCAAGGGTAAGTAGACTAGACCTGCCTGGTGCATGACATCAAGAGTTCTTGTAACACCTCAACCCCGCCAAATTCGGATGACCTGATGTGCGGAGTTAATGTAACCTGTAAGCCTCAATTGCCGATGTGGCCTCGACTTCCCGATGCTGGTCGCATCATCAATCATCCTACCTTTGTTTTCCTCTCTCCCGGGCCAACCTCCAGATCTTCTCAACCTACATATATGCCCATCAAACCATTTCGAGGCGTATCGTGAACTCGCATCCAGTGCTTATAAATCCACAAGGCTACTTACCCTGCAACCTGCACTCTTGAGCACAGCATCACCTTGCGATGAGCGCTGACCCTAGTGATCAGGCCGCAGCAGGCCCTTCAGGAAGGGATGAAGATGGCCCCAATGTTGAAAGCCATCGATCCTCGAGCGGTCGCGGTTATGATTACGGTACAGGAATAGAATGGCAATCACCCAATGAAGATGAAGACGATGAAGACGTGGATGTTGATGCCATCTACCACGATCCGTGGGATGCCATGGACGAGGACGAAGATTATGAAGCACAAGATGGCTTTGGATTCGAGCGATATGATGATGATGATGAGGAGGATGATGGTGGTCATGGAGATGAAGAAGAGGTAATAATTGAACTAAACGTCGGAAGTGATGAAGATGAAGAGAATTCTCCATTGATGCGACTACTCAGAGGCATGTCGTTTGCGACTCCCAGCTTGAATACGATGCAGTGTTGACTTTTTTTTTCTTTTTCACATTATAGCTGCGAGGACCGGCCGCTTGACCAGCAGGCAGCTCGTCACCTTGCTGCACAACCCAAGCGTTCAGGAACTGCTGTCGGGCCTCGACGGCCAAGGCCAAGGCACCGAAGACCAGAACAGGGCATGGAGAGCCTTCCACAACCGCAGGCACATGAGGGGTAAAGACCCCAACAGGTTTCCCAAGGTGCCCAGTGAGGAAGGCGCCAAGCTCATGGCCTCGGGAGCCTTTGGGAGCAACGACGTGACAACTCCACGCCAGCGGCAGCAGATGAGCCATCTCGCCAGCCGCCTGCTTGCCAGGGAGCTTGCCCTCGGCACCTACGACGACGTGCGACGGAACAACAATCTGATCAATCAGTTCCTCATACCCATCACGCGCGCGGAGCAAATCATCCACCACGAGGATCCCGTCTACTCTGGGCAGTTTAGCGATGACGGCAATTTCTTCTACAGCTGTTGTCAGGATTTCAAGGTTCGCCTGTACGACACGTCGAACCCGTATGATTGGAAGCACTACAAGACTTTCCACTACCCGTGGGGCCAGTGGACGCTCACGGATGCGTCGCTGAGCCCAGACAACAAGTGGCTTGCCTACACCTCCATCTCGTCCATCGTTTCCATCGCGCCCACGGATCCTCTTGACACCGGTGACCCATACATGGTAGACCTGGATGTAACCAGCGACGGTAGATCCACCTACGGGTTCAGCAGCATCTGGTCCGTCAGATTCTCCGCCAACGGCCGAGAGCTCATAGCCGGCACGAACCGGGATTCCATCGTCGTGTACGATATCGAGTCGCGCCGAACGCTGCACTACATCGAAGGCCACGAAAATGACGTCAACGCCGTATGCTTCGCCGACAAGAGTTCTCCACATATCCTCTACTCGGGCTCCGACGATGCGACCATTAAAGTTTGGGATCGCAGGAGCATGGCCGACGGCAAGGAAGTGGGAGCCTTTGTCGGCCATACCGAGGGCTTGACTTATATCGACAGCAAGGGCGACGGGCGGTACCTCCTCAGCAACGGCAAGGACCAGTCGATGAAGCTGTGGGACATGCGCATGGCCATGTCCAGGGCCACCTTTACGCAGCTCAACCCGACGCAGCACACGCGCTTCAGCGACTTTGACTATCGCTCAGGCTACTACGACGAGAACGAATGGGACCCGCACCCCAACGACAACTCGGTCGTGACCTTCAGAGGCCACAAGGTCCTGAGCACGTTGATCCGCTGTCACTTTTCTCCCCCGTCGTCGACCAACTCGCGCTACGTATACTCGGGCAGCAAGGATGGCAAGGTATACATCTGGAACATTGATGCCACGCTGGCGGGGACCATTGACGTGAAGAAGGCAACGGCCAAGTCGAGGGCGCAGGAGAACCGCGTGCGCTGGTATCGCTTCGAGGATAGGGGCCAGTGGAGTACCTGCGTTCGCGATGCAAGCTGGCACCCACACGCGCCCATGTTGGCTGGTAAGTAACCGCAACGCTTCTCAATAAGCAGTCAATCACTGACCTCGCCTAGCTTCGTCCTGGAACGGTTACAGCCTCAGCCACGGCACCGTCTCGATCCACTCATTCAATGAAGTTCCCGACGACGAGGGTGAGCCACCCATGTCGCGCAGCGTCGACGAGGAGCTGCGGCCACAGCCCAATCTGTTGAACCTCTACGACGGCTGGTAGATGAAGTCCGCGTGCCGCGTGCCAATCCTCGGTCGCAAAAGCAATTCTTTGGTCAAAGATTTTCATTATTTCGATATTTAGCTAGCCCAAGTAAATCACAACCAGTCCTGATGCTAGCTTTTTGATGGAGCTATAAGACTCCCTCCAAGTCCTCTCTCTCTCTCTCTCGTTTGGCGCGCACAATGGCGCCCCTCGTTTGTAATCATTGCTCCGCAGAAATGTCCCAAAGGCGTTGTTCGTGGGGGGTATGAATGAACCGCGCCTTTCCCCCATGTTTCCTCTCGAATCGTTGCCGTTTTTGTCAAACTCAAAAAAAGCTTCCATATTTATGCGCCTCCGACGAGGATCTGGTTGAGGGGGACGTGGACTTTTTGATTGAATTGTTAGTAAAAATTGACAAAAAAACAACCGAACGTCCGGGTACGTACTCAGCTTGACCTGTGAAGCGTGTTGTTAGCATTCGAAAACAAGAAAAAAGGCCATGCTGGTGGGAAACCAAAAAAGAACGTACCACGTAGCCGACGGCACCCATTACCAGGAAACCAACGCCGACAGCCTGGCAAAGGCGCAGGAACTCGGCCTTGTCAGCTATAATAATCCCCAAAAGTCAGCACCGAAAATTATTGCCTTGCGTTTCATGGCAAACTACGAGGAGAGAGAGGGAAAAAACGAACGCTTGGTGCAGCGGCGAATGAACTGGATGCCATCCTTGGCGAACTCGGCGGGAACCTCGAGAATCTCCTGAACTTGGTCGGCCATGGTGTGAAATGGGGGAGGTTTTTTTTTGTTCTGCGCTGCGCGGTGGGAAAAATAGAAGAAAAGAATAGAGGGAATTGGGAATATAGAGAGGAGTTGGTTGTTGGTGTTGGTGTTTGATCGTGGGGGAATTAAGGAACGTCGCTATTCCCCAGGAGAGAATCCGTTCGTTCGATTGAGCCACCTTGCCATTTTCCAGGGACCGAGACCGTAACCCGGGAACGTGTCCAACTGGCAAGGCGGGGGACCCATAGAAAAACGGTCAAGTCTTCAAGGAGAGGGAGGGAGGGGGAAGGAGACGGCTGAAATCCGGCATAATTTGAAGCTTGGGGGAAGACAGAAATATTGTCCCAGGTTTATTTTATCACCAAATCGAGCCTGATTTTGGCTTCGGCCGATAATCAGTCAAGAGCGGAAGAACTTTTAGCCCGAAAAGCCCTTCGACTAAACAAGGCTTTGCTAATATTTAAATAAGGTAATGAAAACGAGTAATAATTATTAATAATAATAATACTAATTAAGTTTAGGCTTAGAATAAAATAATAACGCGAGGTTAATATATAGGGTATATAAATCACTATATATAATTTATAATACTATTTCTTAAACTTAATATACTATAATAATTTATTTATTAAGAAATAAAGCTTATTATAATCTTTTTTTTAATCTAATTATAATATATCTTTTTTATAATTATTAATATTGCTTTTTAGTTAATAATATCTTTATATAATTATTCTTAATATAATTAAGAATCTTTAATATTTATTACTTAATAGAAACTTTATTAAACTATTTATAATTATTATATTAATTTAGATTTAATATAAATTAATATATTTTTTAATAATATAATTAATTATTTATTTATATTTAATATAAATATATTTTATATATATTATATTAATAAAATTAAGTATTATATTTATAATATTTTAATTATTAATCAATTTAATTAATTTAAGTAATTATTTATAATTAAATTTTTTTATTATTTAAAATACTTAAAATATAGAAATACTTATTAAAATTAAATTAATAAATTCTAATTTAATTAAATTATAAGTAATTAGAGTTTATTAATTAGATTTCTATATTATAAGTCTATCTTTAAGATAGATAATATAGCTTATTATAAAAATATATTTCAATAAGTTATTAATAAAGGAAATATTTATATATATATATAATTTAATATCCTTAAGATTATAATTACCTTTAAGTATAATATTAAATATAAAGGTTTTCTTTAAATAATATAATAAATATTTAAAGATCTTTATATATATTTCTTTAATATTTATATTTATATTACTTAACTTAAATATAATAAATATAATATTAAGCCTTATACTTTATATTATTTAATTTAATTTATTAATTTATTTAAGCTATTACTTAGATTTTAATTTAATATTACAATCCTTTTAATTATATAGAATCTTTAGCTTTAGTAGCTAAAGAGTATTAATAAAGTTTATTTTATTTAAATTAAATTTTTTAATAATTATATTAATATACTTTTCTTATATAAGCTTAATAATTTACTTTTATAGATTATAAGTAATTTTTAAATTAAAGAATAATTATAATTTACTTAATTTCTTAAGAAATTTAAGTTTTCTAATTTTATTAAATATTATATTAATAATAAAGTTAGTTAAACTAAATATAATTAAATTATTAATATAAATAGGAAATTTAATTTTATTATTTTTAATATAAATATATAGATTATTTTTAAATAATTAAGATCTAATTATTTTAAATAAATTAATAAAAATGTTATTTTATTATTTAAAGGAATAGTATAAATTATAGAGATTTTTATTAAAAAGTATATATAATTAATATTATTTTTATAGCTTATTAATTACTTAATATAGACTTTTTATTATATATTAATATAAAGAAATATAACCTTTATATTAGCTTACTATTAGCTATTTTTATTTATTATAATTATTATATAAAAAGTCTTAAAAGTTACTATATATATAATAATAAAATAAAAGTCTTTTACTTTATAAATATTATTAATTTATTAATTTCTTCTAGCTACTTATTATATTTTTATATAAATAAGCTTATTAATTAATTCTTTTATAATATATACTTATTTACTTTTAAGTATAAGCTAGTCTTTTAGCTTTTTAATTAAAATCTATATTTCTTTTTTAATAATTTCTTCTAGCTCTTTCTATTTAATTAACTACTATATAGTTTTATAATTATTATATTTATATATTATTATTAAATAATAAAAAGCTTTACTAAAGTATTATATTTTTATGAAAATAATTAAGTTTTTTTTTAAATTTAATTTAAATTAAAATAAATACTTTTTAAGCTATAGAGAAAACTATTAATTATATTAGATTTTAATTTAAATATAATAATTAAATATTAAAAACTATTTTATTTTATATAGTCTTTTTACTTTTTAATAATAATTATTTTTATTAAATTACTTTAATAAAGATTTTATTTAATTTCTTTTTACTTTTTTATTAATCTTACTATATATTTAAATATTAAATATTTAATTTTATTTAAGATTAAATTATTTAAATTAAATATTTTAAATATTTTAAATTAAAGCTCTTATACTTCTTTATCTTAAGTATTTTATATTTTTATATTTTAAGGTTTTTTATCTTAAGTTTTTTCATTTTAAAATTATAATTAAGATATAATATACTATATATTTATAATCTTTATAAATTATATTAAATATATAGCTTTATTAATTTTAAAATTAATTAAAGTAATTTTATATTTAATATTATTAATAACTTTTAATTAATCTTACTTTCTTTTATAAAAGTAAATATTTCTTATATAAATAAGTTTTTTTTAATTTAAATACTTAGATTTTTATAATATAATTATAATTACTTTTAAAATTAATAAAATTACTTTTTTAAGCTTACTTATTTATTTTTTTAATATGCTTTTTCTTAGCTTTTAGAATATATATATATATTATATATCTTTAAATATAAAAGTAATAAATATTATCTTTAAATTTATTATTAATACTTTCTATTATCTTTATAATTAGAAGCTTAAAGTCTTTATTTATATATATAAGTAAAATATTATTAAATCTTACTTAATATTTTATAATATAAAGCTAAAGTTAATTTAATATTTTTATATTAATAATATTAACTCTTATTTTAATAATAAAAGTCTAATTAATATATTTAATTTTACTTTAATACTTAAGTATA
Organism: Trichothecium sympodiale; assembly: GCA_003012115.1. Classification (NCBI taxonomy): domain Eukaryota; kingdom Fungi; phylum Ascomycota; class Sordariomycetes; order Hypocreales; genus Trichothecium; species Trichothecium sympodiale. Next base: position 49,852 of record PXOB01000069.1, on the reverse strand, counting down.
TAAAGTATATTAATCTTTATTATAATTCCTTCTTTAATATAAAAAGTATTTATTTCGCTAGATATAAATTTTTTTATATTATTAAAGTAAAATACTTAAATTTATATTAATATATAATTTTCTATAGCTTTTTTCTATATTTTTATAATAAAAATAATATCTTTATAATTAATTATTATAAGAATTTAATAAAGGCTACTTTAAGTATTAATAGTATAAACTATATATTATATACTTCTATAAGGTATAGGTTTATATATAATAAAATTTTAATAAATATAAAATAAGAAGCTATTTACTTAAATAGACTTTTTATAATTAATATTTTAAAATACTTTTAGAAAGTAATAGCTTTTATAATAATAATTCTTTAAGCTATATTAATTTATTTAAATTCTAATTATTTAATAAGTATATAAGATTTATTCTTTATTTATATAGCTTAATTTATAATATATAAAATTATAATTAATTACTTTTATAATTATATTTATAAAAGTTATTAATATAATATCTTTTATATTTAATATTAGCTTAATAATAATAAGATTATTAATTTATTTATATTAAGTAATTTACTTTTTTATAATCTTATAAATAAAAGTATTATATATTTTATTATAAATAATACTTTTAGCGTTTTATTAATTTATATTAATTATATTTATTAATATAGTTAAATAATATATTATATTAGCTAGGTATAATACTTCTTTTATATTAAATATATATATATTATTACTTACTATAATAAGAATTATTCTACTATTACTTATAAGTATAATATTTTTTCTTTTATTAAGATATTATTTAATATAAAATCATTAAAAGTTATTAATAATATAGTAGCTATAGTTATTATTATAAATAAAAAGCTTTTTTAAAAGTATTTTATATATTATTAAAGTAAAATCTATATTTATATTTATATAATTATTAAAATTATTAAATATTCCTTTAATATTTAAAATATTATGGTTTTTTTTTAATCTTTTTATATTAATTTCTCTTTAGCCTTAAAATATAGCTTTAAGTATTTCTTTTTATATTTAGATTTTAAGTACTTAAACTTATTAAATTTAATAAAATAATTATATTTAAATTTAATTATTTCTTTTATATTATTTTTTTCTAAATTTATTATTATTAATAGCTTTACTATAATTATTTATTTAAGTATAAAACTTATTATTTATTAATTTAATCTCTTAATAGTAAATACTAATTAAGTAATATTAAATTTTTAATTTTATTATTTTTTTTAATTATATTATTTATTCTTTTAATATTAATAAGAATTAAAGTCAGTCTTTTTAATTCCTCTAAAGATTAATTTAATTTAGATATTATTTAAAATTTAAATAATCTTATTTTAATTTTAATTTATAATTAAATAATAATTTATTAATTTTAAGTAAAATATATTAATTTTTAAAAAAAAAGCTTTAATTATTATAAAGGCTTTTTTTTAAAAAATAAATAAATTAATATATTCTTTAATATATAAAGTTTATAAATCTTTATATTAATATATTTTTTAATTATTTATATAATTATATATATAGAACTATAAAGATTTTAGCTTTAGATTTTTATTACTTATTAGATTTTATTATTAATATTAACAAGTAATAATTATACTATATTAATATTTATTAATTATAATATTTAGTTTATTATTTATATTAGGTTTTCTTAAAATATTTATATATATCTATACTATTATAATATAATTACAATCTTATCTTCTTATATCTCGAGTTATTTTATATTCTTTAGCTTAAAAGATATACTTTATATAATCTTATATTTATTAATAATAATAATTTAATTTATAGATTATAATAATAATAATTAGCTTTAGCTTTATTAACTTTAGCTTTATTAACTTTAGCCTTATTAGCTTTATTAATCAATATTTATAAAAAGTAATTTTATTAATAATAATTTAAATTATATATAAAAATTATAAATATATATAATTAAATAAAAGTAATAAAAGCTTAATATAGAATATATATAATATATATATAGTAAGAAAGAAAGTATAATATAAAATATATATTAAAAAGAAATAAAAATTATTACTTTATAAGCTTATAATAAAATAAAGAAAATATAATTACTTTTTAAAAGTAAAGGGCTTATAACTTATTAAAATAAGGTAATAAAAATAAGTAATAATTATTAATAATAATAATATTAGCTAAGTTTAGGTTTGAATAAAATAATAACGCGAGGTTAATATATAGGGTGTATAGACTACTATACGTGACTTGCAATAGCTAACTACTTGGGCGAGCTAATGCATGCAGGTTTGCATGCCGCGAAGCTTCCAAGTTCCCTAGCGGATATATTAACGCTGTCGAGCTTTAGGCATAGGTTATGCAAGGGGAAGTTGCATATACAATAAAGCTCCGTTGCGCCTGGCGATGGATTTGGGACTTTAACCATATAAGAATTCTCATGGTTGGTCGGTGATGGTTTATGTCGTCTAGGAGATTGAAACGACTCTGCCCACCAATATCACGATGGTGATTCCCCAAGACGCAAGATGATGTTGTCATTTTCCTCTCATTACTAAATACCCTGCGTCACACGCGTCCTATGAGCTGCCCTTCCGCCCGAACGCCTCAAGACATTTGGCCGAAGCGGGCTAGTCATGGACAGAATAAGTGAGAGCTGAATGCACTCCGATACACGGCCGAATGAGTCCTGTGTATTTTTTGGCACTGACAAGCCACACCGCGCACTGACAGCCAAAAAACGCCACCAAATTTGTTATCTATCTATCTTATCTAGGGGGCCAAAAAAAACACCGACCCTCTTCGCATATCATTGCAATAGGATTGGGGTCGGTGTTTTTTGACCCTCCGTGGCGCTTATCCTCCGACTTGGTGGCTTTCCACCGCCACACCTGCTCCGTACTCTCCGCTCCCCCCCCATTTTTCTCCTCTTCTTTAGGAAGCAAGCTTTCCCGTTGTCAAACTTGTCGGCTGCATAAACGCGAACCACCACCAGCCAACTCCGTAAACCGACCGACCGACCAGCCGACCAAACTTCATCCTTGCCTGAACGCGCAGCGAAATCGAACGACGACCAAAAGCGACGAGAATAACTACATCGAGGAGGGAGGGCTTTCCTTTCATATTTAAATTCAACAACCATCGAAGAAAAAAGGGGGTCATGGGATAAGACGAGGGGGGGGACTTTGTTCACTTTTCTGTCTACAATCTTGTATTCCTTATTCAGAAGGATCCGAGGGCCGGTTTCACTTTTTCCGTACTACACGCTTCCTGGAGGCAAGGGGACAGACAACAAAGGCAGACAAGGCTTGGATAATATTTCTCTTCTTCCTCTTCTCTCTCTCGAGGGTTACGGGCTGAGCTGAGCGACCTGGACTACTGAACGTTCTCGACAAGCTCTAGCTACCCTCGCGCGCTGTGTATTATAGCGGACTTTGGTCTTGTCTCTTATCGACAAGCAGGGGAGGAAAGGCCGGCACGGGGTTTCTGGGGAATATTACTTCACCTCCCCCTTTTCCAGTTGGGGCCTTTCTTTTATCTTTCCATCTTGTACGTATTCAGAACTTTGTTTGGGCGTGTTTTTTTTTTCTTGTTGGCTTCTCCAGTTCTCTGCTTGGCCGATAGTTTTGGTTTCTCAAGCGTGCACGATCTTTTTTTTTTTTTCATCAGAAGTCTCGTTTTATTTGCTTGCTTGCTTGCTTGCCGGCTGCTTTTCTGGTCCACCCTGACTTGTATTTATCGGACCCAGCGGCCAGTAAACAAGTGGCAGGCTGGGTAAAGCGCCTGTTCTGATTTGACTTGTGTGAATGATGACTGATGATTTACATATTTGAGAAAAAAAAGGCCCAAAGACGCGTCCCCCAAATTTGTATCTCGAAAGCCAAAAAGACAAATCATACAAGATATATTTCCAAAAAAATTTGCTCCAAGCTCGTCTGCCATCGCGCAATACACATCCTGACCCCCCCAACGATTCTCCAGAGTCGTCTGGATCAAAAGTCGACTCACCAGCACACAGTCCTTCCTGACTAAAGACCCCGAACAATGGCCGAAGAGGAATACGAAATCGATTTCTATGGCGACGTCGGCGACGATCACCAACAGCAGCAGGAGCAGCAGGAGCAGCAGGAGCAGCAGCAACAACAACAACAACAACAACAACAACAACAGGGCGGCGGAGCTCAGAACGATGGGCAGGGTCATCACGACGGCCAGCAAAATGGTGTAGACGATTCGCGCCACGAGTCCTTGGGGTCTCCCTCCTGCCGGAACGAAGGCGACGGCCGGAATGAGGCTGCGATATTCAACGACGCTGCTGCTCAGCAAGGAGAATCCGTCGACCCCGCTGCTACGACTGCGTTGATGATCTCGGAACTTAATTGGTGGACGACCGACGACGACATCAGAGGTTGGCTACGGCTCGGCGGCTGCGAAGCTGGTGTCAAAGACATTACGTTTAGTGAACATAAAGTCAATGGTAAGAGCAAAGGGTAAGAATTTCTCTACGTCTTCCTCAGAACTGAAGTCATGCTAACTCGCTGGACAAGGCAATCCTACATCGAGTTCACCACGACCCAAGCAGCTACCACGGCAAAACGCCTGATCGACAACATGCCGGCCGATGGAGGGCATCTCGGGCAAAAGAAAATCACTTCCCAATACTGGTCGGCCAACATGAACCCATTCCGAACGCTACCCAAGGACGCGCCGGCCCGAACCGGCAAAGACCAAGGCCGGGCGCCATCGTCCACGTCGTATAACAGCACCAACAGTGAGCGGGGCAACTTTGCCGGTGGCGGTAGTTACCGGGGCAGGGGAGGAGGGTTCGCCGGAGGGCGCGGTAACATGAACCAGGGCTTCCGCACCACCACCTACAACTACAACAATATGGGCCCCGGAGGAGGCGGCGTAGGCGGCGGGGGGTTCGGCCACAGTGGCACCAACGGTGCCTTCAACTTCACGGCTGGTGGTCGTGGGGGCATGATGGTTGGCGGCGGCGGGGTTATGAGGGGAGGCCCAGGCATGCGTGGTGGGCGAGGAGGGAACATGATGGGGATGAATCCGATGGGCGGCATGCCCATGATGCCTGGTAACATGATGATGGGGTCCCACGGTACGTTGTTTCTTGATTTTTACGTCTTCTTGGCCCATGAGACCAAGTGCCCTCGACGTCAGCGCATATACCATGACTGGGCTCAAAGAGCTGAAATTTTCTGCTGCCGTCTTACTTTTGTTCCTGAAACTTGCACTTCTCCCCACTGCACATGCGCCAGTTCTATCGCAGGCAATACTGACAGTTGTGATGATAGGATTCCAAGCCCAGGGTATGCCACCAAACTTCAACAGTAACTACGGCTACGGCCATCACCAAGGCGGTGGTGGTATGGGCGGCGGCGACTGGGGCAACCCTCATGGAGCCAAGAGGCCGAGGCCGGAGTGAAGATGCGCGCCATTGAAGCCACTGCTCTTATTCTCACTCCAATTGCAGCACGGGTTCTTATTGAAAAAAGGCTGCAACGACCATTCTTTGCAACAATGCATTAATACTTTTTTTTATCAAACTATGCTGTTCTCGATTTGAGATTTCCAATCAAGGGGAGAAATGGAGTTTACGAATAGTTTAGGCGTATAATAGAGGAACTTATGTTTTATTTTTACATCTTTTCTTTTCTTTCCCCTGACGAGGTTGTGGATTTTTTTTTAAAAACAACTAAGTAATATATCTATCCTATCTTCCCTCCCTTTTAAGATGGCTGCACCTAATTTCTTAATTAGTATAAAAGTATGCATTAATAAACTCGGATACGAGTTTCTCGTGGCAGGGGGTTTCCTCGCCAATGTAACGACTGCGCTATATAGAGACGACGCGAGAACGAGAGAATTAAAGAAGGTATGGACACAAATCTCCTCCAGTCCCTAGTACCTTGTCCAGGATGCGTGATACCCTTGCTACTACCAATAGTGCGGATAAATAACGAAAGATGGTCCAAGCCAGACCAAGGCCTGTAAAAGCGACGCCTTGGCATACATCCTATAACAACGACAACGAGTAGGAGGCCGAGACGAGCACGTTGTTCACAAATTGGGTCGGCCAACCGTGGCTCATCGATATGCGGACGGTCAATCTACACCGACGCTTGTGGCACAGTCCAGCAGGCATCATTGCATCGAGCGTGCATCTTCCTGACGTGGCAGAAGGCACACAGGACAACCACGGATGTGTCATTTCACTCCTAGACGCGTTGTATGCCTCCTCCCCTCTGCAACAGTCCCTCCTGTTACCTTTCTTTCCGGAAATATGGCCAAGCAATGGCAGACTGAAGCTTCAAACTTCCAATAAGAAGCCGTATATGTGGCCACTTCGCCGTCTTGATGGAAAACACCAGAGATATCCAGGTAAAGTATATTCCACTCACACTACCTCGCATCAGCGCTCGGCAAGGGGTGTCGGTTGCTTATAAAAGGTGGAAAAAGTGCTGAGCAGATACACGATCGTGGTGCTTAGGCCAAGTCCAATCATCAGACCAAGGCAGGCATTTACAATACATCCCACCTCCCTCTAGCAGAATTTGGCTCTACTTGTACCTCCTCAGCAAAACTGGCACCGATCAACATGTGCGAGGGGAGATTACAGCGCTTACTCTCATCGCCGCGTGTATTCAAATTGCTCGTGTGGCTACTATCCAGGGCATGCCTGTCGGTGCTAGCTCGTCCCTACAGATAACATGGATATCCTACGATCATAAGCAGCGTCAGCAAGGCGTCGGGAGGTCGAGCCACCGAGATGGCTTCTTCAGGGGGGAGGGATACTCTTTCCGAGTGGAAAAGTACCTTTGTTGCTGTCGGAGAGTTCGAACCCCTTTTAGTTCTGGCCTCGAGCACTGATATCGGGAACACTTGCATGGGGTTGTATTACACCATGGGCGAGCAAAGGCATGGCCGCTTGATCAACTTGTTCGGCCATGTCAGCTCAAGACCATAATGTCCATCAAGCGAAGGTGAGCTTGTAGAGGTACCGAAGGTAAAGACGAAAGCGGCTTTCCGCAGAGCTTTTCTCAGTTGGTAGAAAAAGCGGGTTTCTGCCTTGCTCCTGGTCAAAATGCCAAAAGACGCTAAGAGATACGTACAACCTTCCTAATCGGCTGAAGAGATACTTATTTACATGATATCCTCTTGTAATAGCCTACGTAGCCGACGACGGCAGGCTCGAGCATAACGCATACTCTTCTAGCAGCCCTCGTGGCTGGCAAAGGCAGCTCTAAGCAGAACGCTGACTCTCACAGCAGCCTACGCAGCCCGACAGCAGCAACTTCGAGCAGAAGGCAACCTCAAGCAGACGACAGCTCGAAGCAGACGAAGGCAGCCGTGATCGGCACCCTCGAGCAGAACACGCTCTCTTACAGCCTCTTCCAGCAGCATACGCAGCCTTTTCCAGCAGCCTTGAGCAGAACGCACTCTCTTATAGTCTCTTCCAACAGCCCTCGCAGCCGCGGTCAATAGCCCCGAGCAGAACGCATCCTCCCATAGCAGCCAACGCAGCCGACGACGGCAGCCTTTAGTAGAACATATCCTATAGCTAGGGATAATACTACGCGATAATTTATCAGCCGTAAAAAGCTGCGCCCTAGGACAGCTCTTCGCTTCGCTTCGCTTTGCCTTAGTCGGCCTGCTATCGACTTTACTTGTATACCTTGTGTTTGTGGCCATGTCCAAAATGTTCCAAGAATAGTAGAGGTTTTCAATAGCCATACTGCTTGGAAAGGCACTGATGGCGCTCATCTCGAACTATGTAAGGTGAGACCTTGCCCCGGGGCAGCCATTCACTACATCTCAAAGTTCTCCTCTTAGATACGATACTCTTATCCTCATGTCCTCGTTTCTTACCTCCCATCACCATTCAAGAGTACTAAAGTCTTGATATATTGTCAAAAAGTCCAAGTTTCATCGCATTCATATCTCAATACCAGCCATCAACATGTTCCGGCCGAGTTTCCTGAATACACCATCCGTCTCGGGAAAAACAGTCTCCGAGCAAGCAAGACCTTCTATCATCTTCAGCGATCACGTCAAAAGGCCTTTTCCACGTGCATAAAGGCTAGAGCAACCAGCCTTACTTCTAGCAATATTGCAATGATTAGAACTTGTCACATGCTCGTCCATTTCTCTCGCATTCCTTGCTCCTCTAGCAACACCACTACTCTATATAACATCGCTTCCCACTCAATGATCAGTCCAGAATCGCATACGGGTAACGCAGTAATTACCCTGGCGCTCGTTACCCAGCCCAGCCTTTCGTGACACAATCAGCCAAGTGCCTTGGACACCCCATTCCATTTGAGAGATGATATGATGAATTTCACAAGCCTGGGATCCGCGCTGGATTTATTTCAATATTATTCCGTTGTAAGTCAAACGAATCTAACTCGAGAATTTCTAACAATAATCATGGCAGGTGCCTACTTCAACAAGCACAATCAATCCTGGATCGGCTCTAGGGAGTTCAATGACGGGAATACCTCTTTCACACGGTCTGCCCTCCAAGGCGAGGCTCGTTCATATACAAAGATCAATGGCGCCATGACCAAAATCCATTGAAAATGCGACAGCAGAGATGGGAACTGATCTTTCCAATTGAGGCATCTTTCAAGTAAACACATGGATAATGCAGATGCCCTGTTCCGCGTCATGAATTAGATGACGGCCTATGCTGATGGGAGATGGTATTCAGGCTGATGGCGGAGAAGGAAAGGAAACCAATACCTCGACTAGGCTGATTATTGAGAACCACGACTTGCCGTCTTGGAGAATGACTCACACGTGCTACGTAGGCATCACGACAAAACCATGGCTTCCTTTTGTGTTCCTGCAGAACGACATTAATCACTTTATAGATGATTGCCGATGATAATCAAGCAAAGCTACTACGCAGCTTTACGAATGCAGCATGCTCTAGGAGCAGAAGGATAGCTCCTAAATCTACTCTTCTTACAAGACGTTTTAATGTTATATGACGGCAACGAGGAGGAGCAATCAATTACTCTTGAGATTATTATGGAAAACAGCTACTGGTCGAGCCGACTTTTGAGCTCGTTGCCGTATTCAAGTCGAGAAAGGGTAGTTCTTTCTAGCTATATCGTAATACGAGGTTCAAAAGGAAGGGGCTCCTGCCAGTAGCAGTAGGAAGGCAGTAATAATAGCAATAGGAAGGCAGCAACAGCAGTAATAGGAGGGCAGTAGTAGTAGGAAGGTAGCAGCAGCAGCAGCAGCAGCAGCAGGAAGGCAGCGCAGCCGACGAAGACAGCCTCGAGCAGCACACGCCCTATAGCAGCTTTGCGAGCCCTCTGCTTACTACGAAGCACGTTGGCAACTGAACTTTTCCCTGAACCACACCTATTTGCTTTTATCAGATCCTTCCATCATTTGCCTGACAAACGAACCGGAGACATCCCAGGATTCAAGAAAAGGCCGACGAGACATCTGGCTGGATCTGCCTACTGAGGATTGATATTGGCACCAGAATCTTTCTCGTGTAAACGAGTAGACTCATTTGGCCGTACCATTACCCAACGCAAAGCCTTGTTCTTCTTGTGACTGTATGCTAGTACGAATCTCGCGGCGCAAACGACAAAGCTGGACGTAATCGAACCAAGGATGAGGAAGTTGCTGCCTCTCTCTCCGCGACTGCCGACGTTTCCCCCAATGTCGTTGAGTGCATCGATGGCCGGGGTTAGAGCAACGCCAACTATAATGCTCAAGGCAACGCTGCCAAGCATTGATGTCCATGGTACGGAAACGATGACGTTGGTGACAATGCTTAGCACTATTAGGACAATAGTGATGACGTAAAGAGTCAATAGCATATTAACAAAGATAATAAAGATATTAAGAGGGATATTAAGAGGGATATAAATAAGGATATAAATAAGGATATAAATAAGGATATAAATAAGGATATAAATAAGGATATGAATAAGGATACTTCTTATATGATAAACAGAAAGCTTCTTATAGTAAATTTCTAGCTCGTAGGGTAAGTGCTTAAGCTGTATTAGGTTAGTGCTCATTAATATGCTGCCATTGTGGCTCAAATGTGGGGACTACTGCTACTGTCGGGAACGCGAAGACGCGTCAGAAGCAACTCCAACCGACTATTTGTTCTTCCAACCTCCTTGACTCAACTAGAGATGTAAATAAAATGACAGAGCAGCTACGTTCAAAGCTGATAGAAGGACACCCCATTGGGCAGGGACTCGACGCCTTTCGCGCCTCGTTCAGCACAGTCTGTGAAGGGTTAGGCATTGCATGCGAGCCAGACGCGCTGGCGCAACTCGGACAAGATGGTAAGTAAGAGAAGAGAGCAAAAGCATCTATATTATATAACTTGCCTAACATATGCAGATCTTCAAAACCTTGCCACCGACCTCCTATCTAAACTGCAGGGTCTTGAAATCGCACGCCTCCTTCCCTCTAGCGGGCGTGGCAAAACCCTACGGGGCGATATATCAAGACTCAACTCGGCTGTCGATTCCAACGATTTTGACCTCGACCGTATCAGGCCTCTCCTCGAGTTAGCCCTTGCCACACATCTCGACGATGCACGTATTTGGAACCTCGTTTATTCGCTTGTTACCGAATCTACCCCGCCCCCCCGAACCCTCGCCTCCTCTATCCAGCAAACCCCATGGCTTCACAGTACGGCCAGCTTCGTGAACTCCTCTGAGCATCGTAAATATGTGGATGAAATCCTTAAGCAGGAACTGGGCGATTTGCACGTTGACATTCCTACATTCTACGAGATTTTCTTTGGTGCGGTTCCAGGACTTGATCAAGCATCTAAAGCTGTATTCAACAAGTGTCTCGAGGGCGACGATCCACTCTTTCAGCAGGGATGGAGGCATTGGCCAGCAGACGCCAACGAAGATGGAGTTTTGAGCTGGTTTTCGACCGTCGTCGGGGAGCTCGAGGACCTTGCAAGCGAACATAAGCCAACCATGACACCACAACGGAGGCCTCTGGCACAACCCAGCAAACCAATCCAAGGGTCTACAGCAGAACGTAAATTAGACGTTGGATTTGTCAACGTCCCCGCAGCCCAGAGTGCCTCTCGATATCATTGGTCGCAGATCCTGGTGCCAGGAGAACTAAAGAGTAATCCAGCTACCGACACGAACTCCAAGGCTTGGCTCGACCTCGGGAGATACGCCAAAGAGGTGTTGACTGCCCAGGATAGTCGCCGCTTCGTTTTAGGCTTCACGCTTTGCGGATCTGTGATGAGATTATGGGAATTTGACCGTCTTGGAGGGGTTGCCTCACAAAAGTTCGACATCAACCAAGACGGAGAGAAATTTGTGTATGCGGTCCTCGGATTTCTCTGGATGAGCGACGGATGCCTTGGATTCGATCCTACAATCATCTCATCCGAGGGAAAACGGTATATCGAGATCGAGCGGAATGGCGAGACGGAGCGGCTCATCATTGATGGATTGATGAAGCGAGCATCTTGCGTGGTCGGTCGCGCAACAACGTGCTGGAGAGCCCATCGAGAGGGGGATGATGCACCCTTTGTCATCAAGGACTCTTGGCAACATCCTGAGCGAGACGAAGAGGGCGAGTTGTTGCAAGAAGCGACCGCAAAGGGTGTGATTAATGTGGCGAGATACCATCACCACGAGACTGTCCGTATCGGAGGCAGATATGATGACGTTGCGAATAATATTCGAGCTGGCATGGATATCGGAGAGGCGGCAGATGGCCGCGCGGAGAAATCCATGGCGTCCTCCGGAACCTCGACCGCGGCCAGCGCAAGAGTCGGTCGCAACACGAGCATCCCGAGCCGGAAGCGCCCATCTAGTGATACACAGCTACCGCCCAGCAAACGATCTTCCCCGGCCTTTGCCGTAGAGGAACAGACTATAGCGGCGCCAAATCGAGTCCATCGGCGCATCGTCCTTTGCGATGTTGGAAAGCCCATATATCACGCAAGCTCCCCAGCTTCCCTGCTCTCTGCACTCGAGGCATGCATCGAGGGGCACGAATCCCTCCGCTCAAAGACCGGCATCATCCAGCGAGATATCTCGGTCAACAACCTCATGATAAACGAGGATGAGGAGAACCCATCTTGGCGCGCGTTCCTTATTGACCTCGACCTAGCCATCAAGGAGCAACGTCTCGGTGCCTCAGGGGCAAGAGGAATAACCGGCACAAAGGCATTCATGGCTATCGGGGTGCTTCTCGGTGAAAAGCACTCTTTTATGCATGATCTCGAGTCGTTCTTCTGGGTCTTGTTCTGGATATGTATTCACTATCATGGTCCGCGCCGGGCAAGGGTTGTTCCAAGATTCGACAAGTGGAATTACATGAGCATGGACCAGCTCGCAGAAGTCAAGATAGGGCAGATTTCTAATGAGGGTTACTTTCTTGAACTCGCAAAGGTGCACTTCACCCCATACTACTATCCGCTGGTTCCTTGGGTTAATCGCCTACGGAGGGCGGTGTTTTCAGAGGGTGTAATGTCGGTGAAAGAGGACGCTGGATTGTATACCAGAATGAAGAAAATCCTCCATGAGGCCCAAGAAGATTTAGGGGTATTGGATCGATGATATCAAATTAGCCCAGGAACGCTTGAGGCAGGCTCTGCAATAGCAGCATGGCTTTCTCCGATCTATCCTCAATCATCACAACTCGAGCGTTGAGAGCTGCAAGGAATATAAAAGCGAGCTCATGGGCGAGAGAGAGAGCAACCCGTCCATGGCAATGGCGGAAACAAAACAGAAAGATGAGAATCGCTCTGACTATGGATAAAATAATGGTCGGATTTACCCAGTTCATGTATTGGGCCTTTCCATGATACCAGGCAGCCTTTCGTCATGTCGGGTGGAGTGTGTTATTCTACTCCTCACTCTTATATCTGTTTTTCTCGCCTTTTTTCTATATTCCCCCCTCACAAATGAGAACAAAGAAAGGGGGATATAGCGTAATCTGGAAGGCATTTGAATAGCTTTTGGTCTCACAGTTGGCCTGAGGAAGGACCGGATCCCCGGTCCGGCCCGGTCCTCGACCGGAAGTCTCCGGACCTTGCTAAGGCCAACTGTGGGATTGATTCGAGGTCCGAGATCAACGGTTGGAGCAATCTTCGGAGCGGTCGTTCAACGCCGTCATCCGAAACCTGAGTCTGGAGTCGTCATCATCGTATGCCTCGGTAACATCTCCCTTGTGACAATATGAATACCCAAAAGCGCACTGGCTGTCCGTTTTACCAGCATCGGAGAGGGCTGAATCTCTCAGTGCCACTTTGCCCGACTGACATGGCCTCTAGAAGGCTTACGTTGGGGGTGACAGGAAATGGGATCCCAAGTCCCATTTCTTGGCTCATAAGCTGACCAGAGACAGATCCTTTGCTCCGTACTTGTGTCTATAGTTTCACCTAGAGTATTTGTGACTACGCATCTTGAATAACTAGCTGGTTAAACATCCTTAGGGTACTCCTACTTACCTGACAATGCCAACAACAAGAGACTTTCCTAATGAACTTGTCTTACAAGTTGCTATTTTTGCCTTCATCGTTGAAATCTGCCACCTGCAGCTAGCTCTATGCGATTCTTGGAACTACACATACTACTTTGTGAGTACATGGAGATCACGGGGCCCTTCATTAATGCTGCTGATCTGATGGATGTAATGGCCAAGCACGGGGCAGCGGTTTCTGGCTCTAGTGCTTTAGATTACTTTCTTCCAGGATCAGCGGCGAAAACGATCCGACTGGAATATTCACATAACCCCCTATTCACATGTTAGTAAATGCCGTAAAGAAAGCTTTGGAGCATTCTCGGGGTTACCTTTGAGTCATGCCTTCAATGTGCGGCCCGATAATTACAAAAGGGGAGAGTGCATTTTTGGAAGCAAATGAGGTGATTTCAATCTCACACGAGGCGAACCTTTTTGAAACGAGCATGGCTTCCTCGAGAACAGACCGTCATGGAGCGTATTCGCAGAAGATGTCCGGCTTTGAGAAATATCGGTCTGTATGCTCGTTCAAACGTATCAATAAAATGGATAATAGGGGATATTTCGCCAAGTGCTATCCACGTCAACGTTCAGCGTCGACGATGCAACTCTACGAAGAAGGCTACCCATCTGCCATCACAGCAAGAGTGCTGTATGGTTCAGCGGTTCCTCTGGTACATCTGGTTGTGGCCCTTGATGCTCGGAAATCCTCCATCGCTGAACCATTGCACTCCCCGATTTCTTAGCAGCATCTTCTTTTTCATGCTAGCCACCGGAAGGGAGACTTGACTAAACATATCGCGTTCCACGTGTATTACGTGCTAGCTGCACAGAGGACTGCATATACGTGGTACATTGCTCAAATTCTACGAGGTAAAGCAGAGGCTGCGTTCAGGAATATGAAGGATACGGATTCAATTTTACGGATGGACAAGGCGCAATGAATGCAAATGCCAAATCCCTCTTTCGATTACATCCAAAACGGCGTCGGCCATGGCGAGTTTCTGTGTTGGAACAATTACTGCATACCAGGCTCTATGCTTGTTTTGGAAGCTCAACATGCTGATTCTTCGCTTATAAAATACTCCGATCTGTAAAGAGTAAAGTAGGAGCAGTATGAGTGAGTGATTGAATCGACTTGGATAGTCAGGCCTGGGCTGATGCTGCGCTGATATATACATGAAGGGAAGCTCTCCACAGAGGCTAATTCACCATCCCATACCTGAGCAACCGCACGATTCCCGGTCTCGCATCCTGCGCGTAGAGATGCATGGCCATCTTTGCGCCACCTTGGACAGCCACCCGGCTGCTATGTCCAACAAGGGATACATAAAAGCCTAATCAACACACAATCTACCTCTTCATACGCGATATAAGCCATCATGGTACGGTAAAGCCGGGGTTATTCGCATACCTACCTAGCTACTACCCCCTGCCAAGACATTATACATGCTGTCATGCTATCAATAGGCCTGGCTCCCATGGGTTTACTGAGGAGCATGTGCCTTTTTCACGAACACAAGGCTCACTTTTTGGCCTGGAGAAGCTTATAGCACCTGTCTACACCTGTATAAACAGATATGCCAGTTCCATGGCGTGCAGCGTGGCGCTCACTGTTCCACTGACAAACGTGATCTAGGCTTATGTTGGAAAGCCCGATCATTATCAGGGGTAGCGATACCAAGAACTGGAATCTCGGCCTTCCCTGAGTCGGCTCGGCCATCGAGCGCAGTGGCAGCAGAGTTCAATCACATATGCCAGCTGCCTTGATGCACAGCCTGATTGATTCATGTATTATAAGAACTTGTGATGGGGGCAGCAAATGCCGTTTAACCTAGGCTCCGCGGGTTTGCGTGAGGCTTTTGCATGGCGTGGACTCTCGCTTGAAGAGTTTTCCTCTCGATCAATGACATGGGCAGACTGGGAAAACAGTTATAGCGTAACTTCGGTATAGCCTGGACTTTTGCTCACCGCGGTCGCCTCTTTTTGCTCTTAGAGGCACTAGCCACCTTAAGTCTCGGCCAAGCTCGACCCGGCTGTCTGGATTGACCTGTCTTACCTCTTTGAACAGTCTGACCTGACTGACCCGACTGACTGGTCTAGCCACCCGCCTCTCCTTGTCCGACGCCACCGGGCGCGGTGTTGGCCTGCTTAAAGGTTCGACCCTGCATTATGCGACCTCTTTGAGCCTCGGTTCTTTAGAAGCGCCGTATTATAATATCGAGCTTGTCCTCCTCTATCCTGCCCTCTTAGACCCTATCTTATAGGACCGTCTTCCAGCTAGCGGCGTACTCTTAGTTGATTGCTGACGCCGACTCTAGTAAGCTTGGCGCGGCGTCGTCTTCGTAAATGATCGTGAAGTTGAGCCGGCGGCAGCGAGTCTAGGTCATCCTCAACGCCAAAATATCAGTTCGGGTCGCTCGTCGAGGCTTTGGCGTGGAGCTTGAGGAACGCAAGCCGCTGCCTCCTGTTTCTACTGCACGACCGCGGGGTTAACTGCGGTCCAAATCGCGATTGATTAGCTCATCTCTCAAGCTGACCGACGTCTTGATCTTCTCAGTTAGGCATAGCGCCAAGCTGTGCCGCATAGCCTCGGTCAGAGCTGCCTTCTTTCTCTCCTGCTGGTCGAGCTCCCTCTTCCAGAAGAGGTGCGTTTCTTTCTTTTGGGTCCAACTAGACTTATTGAGCAAAGCTACGCAGCAGCTTTGCGAATGCAGTGCATAGGAGCAGGAGCGTAGCTGCTGAATTACTCTTCTTATAGGACGTTTTACTATTACCTGACGGCAACGGTGATTAGTTGATTTGGAAATTATTACTCACGGACAGCAGATCTTGTTCGAGCCGATTGTAGAGCTCGTTGTTATATCAAGTGGAAAAGGGGTGGTTCCTTCTAATTATATAGCAACACGAGGTTAAAAGGGAAGGAGTTCCTACTAGCAGTAGCTGTAGGGAAGCAGCAGCAGAAAGTCAGGGCCCCCGCATGGCGCCCGCCCTCCCCTTGTAGAGGGAAGGGGAAAAAAAGAAAAAAAAAACCTACTGCAGGCTCCCCGAAGGGTTCTCGAAGATTCCCCGGCTGGGAGGCCTACCCTAAGCATATTTTACCTCCCGAGGAAAGCTGCCTCGAGCAGAACGCGCCCTCCCACGCAAGGCAACGCAGCCGACTCGAGCAGAACACACCCTATAGCCGCTTTACGAGGCCTTTTCTTACTACGAAATACGCTGGCAACGGAATTACAAGCTTGAAACGCCTCCTCGTATTCTCTACAACACGGATCCGGCAGTGGGATTGCCTGGATCCCTACAACGACCTTGCCGGTCTCGTACACCCAAGATGTCTCATTGCCTCGGTATCCAGGTGGCCTAGTTGTCAAGGCCACAGCTCTACCTCCTATTCGGCTCTATTGTATACGCTCGTCCGGGTCGGCAGCCCGTGACGAGCTTAACTATCCGTCTCTGAAACTTTCGTCTTGACGAGCTTGGGTTGGTCTGTCCAGACCACCTCCCATTTGAGCTTCAAAGTCGCCCCTTTCAGACACACGAAGTCTAGCCTCATGATCTTTGTCTTCGTTGTCGGATAGGCCTGCTGCTTGCGCGACTTCCTCCTCACTCGAGCTGCCTACGGCGAGCTGCTCTGCCAGCTGGCCATGGTTATCGTCGCGCTCTCGCTCGTTGCTCCGCGTAGCCGCGGTAGCGATAGTAGCTTGGGTTATTTGGCCGGTCTGACTACCGTCGGTCTCGAGGACCTTGGATCCCTTACAGTATGAGCTGATGGTCCCAGCAAGACGGTCCGGCGGGTTGAAGGATACGACGTGTTGATCCTCAATGATGGTCACAGCCACCATCGGCTTTCCTGTCTCACCTAGGTGGAGGAAGTCGGACTCGTCGTTCTACCTTACTCATACGCGACGAACCTGCTGCATTGAAGCAACTAACTTGTGCAGCTCCGGCACGTACAAGGCATTTAGGATCCGGTAAGTAAGCTTGTCTCTGATGCCCTGGTAAAGCTGACTCGAGCACGCTGCGGCCGAGCAAGCCACGATAGCTGTGTTCGAAGCTCTGCCTTTGAGCCCGTTGCCTACCTCAAGGACGATCTTTTCCTGCGCTCGGCTACTTCTGCCCCTTCCTCGATCTCACACTCCAATTGTCCGTCATGTCAACACCTCCTTGCAGGGTTGTCTCAAGCCGGCGTCAGCTCGGTCGAATGGGCCGTATGCGAAGCCTCCTCCTTTGATCGTTCAGGGAAATCTATCGCCGAATCGTCTTGCCAAGTCCCCCTCACGACGAGCCTCGAAATGTTGAACAAGCTGGTATAACGTGGGAAGATGCAGCATGGCTTCGGGGCTGTGCTACTAGGTCCGAACACCAATGTTGGAAGTCGCCCAGGCATACAGTTCGAGATCAAGACCCAGACTATTCGCCTCAATCTGCCGTGTCAGGTGGTTGGCCGAATTAGTTCACGCCGACCGAGATGGGTGCTTGCGGTCCTTGGAAAGCCAGCCGCTGACTTTGGCCATGATCCAGGTTACCACGTCTGAGACTGTTCGTGGCTATCCCGGCTGGCACTGCCTTGAGACAGTGTGCGTGATGGGCTAAAATGTTCGTTGGGTGATCAGAGTCGTGTAATGCGGGGGTCCGCTCACAAATATAAATTTGGCTGTCGTGCCACTGTCTTGGAAGACCGCGTCTTCAGATTCAGCTCCTACTGCCATGACAATGACTCTGCCATGTTACCTGAAAAGGCCAATCTCAACTCATCGAAACCCTCTTTCCTCTATAGTTGGTCACTGTTCATCAGAAAGGCGTTCAAGGTTGGCATCTCATGAGATTTATAAGCTATTACTAACAGACAAATAGGTGTCTTTCACACAATATACCAACAAAATCGCACCGCTCTACAAATAAGATCAAAGTTACAATCCACAGACCTCTCTAAAAGCAGAATTCTGTTGCATTCACTTGGCTACGCCTCATCGCCAAGTCAGGAGGTCGTGAAGAGAAATCGGTGACACCGTCATATCACCTTCTTTTCTCTATAAACAAAGCTCATACTATTGGATTGTCTAAACATGCAAGCTCTCTCTCCGGCTTCCATCACCTTCTTTTTAGGCTCTGCACTCTTTCCGTAATCCGACGTCTCCTTGCCTGCACCTTTTCCAACACAAATGAGGAGATGCGGATGAGTGTAAGTGAGATACTCTACTGGTGAGATAGAGGAAAGAGATAGATGGCTAGAGAAAGTATGGCACGCCAGGACAATAAGAGAGCGAAACCAAGGAGTGACTACCATGGTGACTCGGGAGGAACAGAGACATGACACCAATACTGATAAAGACTCTAATTATCGGCATCAAGTTTTCATTGCTCATCAAGTTTATCCTAATCCGAATTAACGCGCACTACATATTACTAACTTATTAATTAACGATAAAAGAAGTAGCTTAACTCGTTATATTGAGTTATTAGCGCGGATAGGACGAACTCTTCTAGCTTGTGCTTATAGCAATTATTAATCATTCGAATATAATCGCCGCGCTTGATATTTAGGTATATAATGGGCAAATACCCCTAGCGAACTAAATAATCGTGCATTACTATTCGAGATATTCGGCCATTCCCGTCCGGAAAGGGATGGATATATATAAAGTAGGCAGTTATATGGCAAGCGTGGACTAGCCGGTGAATTTCTATTTCCTTCTTCTCATATTGCGAGTTACGATACTGGAAGAAACGCTTTATGTAAGCCGGGACCTCATCCGGGTATAGGAAAACAGCGAGAGGGTTGCTAGCAATAGATATAGAAGCCTTGCGGTATCCTCCAAGGGGGACGCGGCCTCCCCAAGAGTAGGCAAAGACTTTTTCAGATTCGGTATCCTTAATAATTCTTGCGGCAAGCTCTTTTACTTCATTCTCATCCAAGCTAGAAGTGCCAGGACGAGCTTTGGCGTTCTCGGCGATCCATTAGGACGCGAGGATATGGTTCTTAAGCTCGTTCACGGACGAATTGTCATTATGGCCCGAGCCGAAATCCGGCAGCGAAAGCTGAACGAGATCCTCGGCAGATACAGAAGTGAGTCAAGTTCAGACCGGGTTTTTTCTCTCTCTCTCTTTTTTCTTTTTTACCTACCTATTATCTATTATCACTACTTTACTTTGTGGCTGTGGGTGCCTCCGAGCTACTCTGGCCACGTATTACTGGGACTGTCCGTCAATGCCACCAGGTATATATGTACCGGTAATCTAGTCTGCAAATACAATAGGATATCCTTATTACTATTCATATCCTCATCCTTCTTTATATCCTTCTTTATATCCTTCTTTATATCTTTGTATATATGTTTATATATATTCCTACTAAGATCTATGCATATGAATAACTGCGTGTACAATTTCCACTGATCCTGATTATCGCTGGTGCTACTAGTACTCGACCTGGTGCACTCATCGCAAGCGCACGATATAAGCATGTCGAGTTTCAGCTTTTGCTTCCGAGCCCAGGCGAGAAGCGTCCCCCTACTGGTCCAGTAGTGGATCTGGTTAATTTCAAGAAAACGGTCGCCTATGTTGATTATGATGCTTTCTTACGTGATCCGGCACTTTATATGCTGGCTTTGGCGCTTGCCGGTGCTGTCAGCCCTAAACATATTTATGAGTTGGAGGTTCCACCAGATGTTGATCAACTTGGAATCCCGTGGAAAGATGAGTGGCAAAGGAGACCAGTTTTCCGCAATGTCAGTGGCTTAGCGATGTCCATTGAGAAATCCTGGAGATGCAGCCGGGTCATAGTCGTGTTCGTCTTACGGATGGTTATAGAGTTTGAAGCCATAGGGGTATATATGGCTTGATTGTGTGCCACGAGGCTGAAGGCTTGTATTGTGTTTGAGAAGCCTGGGCCATATGGCTTTGCGCTTACTGCGTCGGGCGTCAAACAAGAAAGAACTAACAGCCGGGTCAGGGGCTACCTAATTGCCCTTGGCCGGGCTCTTGGTTGTGCCAAGAGGCTTCAATTCTATGATGTTCGTCGAGGTTCGAGCTCAAGGCTGTATGGTAAGGGTATAGTGGCAGGTACCTGAACGCTGCTGACTGTTGATAGAAAATTTTGGCCCAGAAGAACGGAACCCAGACCATGGGTCACCGGCTCGGGGATTCGTCTGCTTATGTGCGATATTACATGACAGAGTTCGTTGGTACAGATGCACAAGCCATCATGTTCCGAAGTGATGCGCAGACAGACTTTACCAAGTTGATGAGCCGGCTCTTTCACCATAAAAAGGCTCCAACGACTCTAACTGACCTACAGAAAGACGAGATTTTCAACGACCCTAGACTATTCAAGTATCGCGAGGAACGGTCTAAAGCACTGAATCAACTCAGGAAAAAGGGCTACAGGTCCGTCGCAGCTGCAAAGAAGGCTGGCGTCAGTGAGCCGTACGAGAAATACGAGAAGCGAATTGCCAGCCTAAGGAATGATGTTGATGGATGAGCGCCTCGATTCCGTTATCATGGACTGTCTCCAAATGATACACGAGAAAGAGATCGACCAGCGGCTAGATGGTATTCGACCATTGAAAGAAGCGCTGACGCCATCAGCGATCAACCACGAGCTCGAGGAGGAGGCTGAAGTAGCAGCAATCTTGTCCGCCCAAGCCCCGCATTCTGCCAGTCGAGAGGATTTTTTCCAACCTCAATTAAGGGATACTTCGCTGTTTGGACTACTTTGCGAACGACGCGAAAGCCCAAGTCGCCTCAAAGTCAAGCGTTACCGGACCAAGCCATCAACGAATGTCCAGCCACAGGCCTCCATTCAACTGGATTCAAAGGTTCTTGATGATGTTTCCATGGATGAAAGAAAAAACCCTCGAAAGGTCCAGGGATCGATTCTTGCTGGAAAACTCGGCCCTTTTTGCAGAGGGCGGGATTCAAAAGTCGGCGAAGCACATCGGTAAAGGAAATGGCGCATTGGTATTCTGGCGAGGCACGTTTGCTCTCAACATCTTGAGCGGATTTCAATGCCGTTCCGAGGCGCCTACGATGACTATCAGGCAGGTCTTGGTACACACACCACCACCACCACCGATATCCATGTCACCCCGTTCGTTTGCATTGGCCGTGAGAAATGGGTCTTCGAAGAGGGTACTCAAAATACCCAAAAGGATTGGGCACGCTATCAAGGTACCGATTGAGACTTTCTGGTAATAGATGTGCTCCGTCTTTAGTGGTCTTGTTACACACACCCTCGCCTTCCTCAGGAACATGCCTTCATTTCCCCTTTTCTTCTGTCATAAATCGTCGATATATTTAATTCTCTTGCCTCTTATTCTTACTTTTCGAGTATATACTGTTTAAAGAGAGAAAAAGACCTGGTTTACCATTTAGTCTTGGCTTTGCGTAAAAGCCTTGGTGAAAGGAAGGCGATAGAGGCAGACTAACGTTGCCAATTTCGTATAGTATACCATCATCCATCCATCGCGCTGTCTTCACAGCATGGACCATACAAAGGACATTTCAATATGTCATGATGAAGGATTCCTTTTGAATCCGAGAGTGCTTTAGTCTCTAATGAAGATAAGCCTTGAAGATAGATGCCTTGCTTTGCCGTGAATGTGTCAAGAGGGTCTCGTTTCGTCATTTTACTAAACCTGATCAAGGTTGGCATTTATTGGACCATGAACACTGTCAGCGATGATAGCACCGCTAATAAGTGTGAGGGGGGCCACGGGGTGTCAAAAAACACCGACCCCAATCCTATTGCAATTGCTTGCGAAGAGGGTCGGTGTTTTTTGACACCGACTAGGGGGGCTAAACTACAGTGCAACACTCCATACCCTACAACGAGCGAATCCCGCATGAGAACAGCTGTAAAAGCCCCCTGATTGGCAACGACTGCGCTAAAAATAGCGACGATTACCATGAGTGTTGCAATTTTCATTTGAAGGTTTTGGAAGATGTGATTTAAATTATCGCCAGTGTGGCTCATCAACTCAGACGAAAGGTGCCAGCGGGGAAACTTACCATTAAACCAATATGTATACATTTTCGAGTCGCCTTTAATGCTAGTCGTTAAACCTTTCGCCTTTTTAGACCTCCTGCCTTTATAGCCTGCGAGCTTTATTCGTCGTCTATGGATTTATAGCCTGCGAGCCTTATTTGTCGTGTATAAATAACTTTCATTTTCGTCAAGTTCATCTATAGACAGGCCGGGAATGTATACATATTGGTTTAATGGTAAGTTTCCCCCGTGAAAAGTTAACCACCAAACCAATATGTACACACATTTTCGAGTCGCGACGCTGTGAAAAACCGGTGGCCACTGCTACCAGCTATATCCTCGATGGCATACTTATTATTACGGGCCTGTCTTTGGATTAATTAACTTTTTAAGATTCTTTATTAATCTGGAGATCCTACCGTTTTGCTTGTATCCGCAGTGGACTTCTTAATGCCAATTATGTCCAATGCTTCGACGTTGCGGGTGATGGGAGGACGAGACCCTTCTCAGTGGCGATAGCCACGCAGACGTCCACGTAGTCGTGGGGGATAATAAGAGATGCTGCTGTGTTCTTTGACTACTTGAGATGCTGGGTAGTTTGTAGGCGTATTCATTGGGAGCCTAAATGGCCAAAATAGGGTAGGGGATACCGCAGCCAGCTTACAAGTAGGTAGTGCAGCTTCTCCACTCTTATGCAGGACTGCAAGACAGGAGCGAATGAGCCACCTCACGAGTCGCTTGTTCGGTGTAGCATCAGCGTGAAGGAGGGACGAATGCTCAAAGATAAGGCGGCGAGGCGAGCAACATCGCAGGCAATGGATTCGAGCGGCACACTGCATAGAACTCTGCCAGCTCTCCTCGACCACTTCATGGCTTCTGCCCACCAACTGACGATGAGCTCCTTGTCCGCTTCCGAAGTCAAGTTTGACTCCGGGTGAAACGAAGAATACCTCTTTACCACACTGTCCCACGCCCATGTTCACCCAACTAGCCTTCCCTATTGAAAACGAGGAGCCACATGCGTTGCCTATGGTCTGGCAGGAACCACATGACTTGCTCATCGTCGCCGGCTACTCAAGACAGGATCAAGGCCGGGATGGAAACACTTCCTACCCGACTCAAATAGAGGTCATGGTGGCTAATCAACTTGGTCGCGTCCAAAGAAACTAAAGCATCAAGCGGTTGATATAGGGCAGACGATCGACCGCGACGGAGCGTACTTTCAGCTGCTGGATACGAGCTCTAGGGAAAATACGACCGACCTGACAAAGGGCGACCCTTCTACTAGTCCTGACGGTATTCTGACGAGCCTAGCAGACCGTAGCATTCGCGGTTCCGAACGACTAGGTCACAAACAAACACCTCTTGCGTTCACCTTTTGGCTGCATTGACTAGCAAGCTCGGACAGCTCGAGTCGGAACCTAGGCTGGCCGCGATTTGCTTCGGACAGCCGAGGCTAGGATCCCTGACTTTAGCTATTGATTCGACCGATGACTACGACGGACATGATGCAGAAGACCTCCAAGTCGAAGATATTCAACGGACGCCGGAGGTCAGGGTCTCGGATCCTGACCACCGTCGTCACGGCCCTATAAAACAGGCCCCTTCATCTATGACGGTCCTGACTACGTAAGTCAGAAAGAAAGCTTCGTCTTTGACACCCCTGTCTCGAGCAGACAGCTGCTTCCAACAGCAGCTGCAGCCCTTTCAATAGGCAGCTTTTTCGTTTTCCCAACCAGAAAACCGTAGCAGCTTTCAACGGCCACGAAAGCTGCCACATCCGTCTAATGAGATGACCTTTTTTGTTTGCCCAACACTCTGTCAAGTAGTCACCAGCCAGAAGGCACCGGTGCCATCTCAACTCAATCAGTCACTTCATATACTAGGACCTCGTGTGTCCGACTTCTAGGCTGCTTTCGACAGCCATCACGTGATGCTCCAAATCCAGACGGGGTTGCATAGCGGCATAAGGAACGAGTATCACTGATTAACAAAACACAAGATCAAGCGCGTTGATGATGGGAAAATAGACAACAGATAAGAACTGAAAGGTACGCTGCCAAAAAAAAGAAAAAAGAAATACAAAAACCGTCAGACTTGACAAATTCAGGCCTTGGGCGAACGAGAGGTAGTTAACAATTTAAAAACGCCCGCCTGCTGTTTTTTTTCCCTTTTGCCTCCTTTTTGCATAACCGTTCAATGCATCCATTCAAGGGGGAAAACAAGAATAATCCATCCATCCATCCATCCAAGGAAAAACATTACCAGTTCATCCATCCAAAGAAAAAATATTCACAATTTGCCATTCCCAAAACACAAAAGGAAAAGAAAAGAAGAAAAAAAAGCATAAACAAAGTCGTAGGGGTTTCTGTTCAAACGTCAAATGTACGAAAACATTAAAGACAAAGGGGCAGGATAAAGAAATCCCCCCCTGTGTACCACCACTCACCACCACGCAGATACCCCCTTTTTCATTTGAAGCGGCCAATCGCAGATCTCTGAATCTTAAACACCTGGTCAGCAGGGCCGACGAGCGTGTCGACAAGGTGCCAGCAGATGTACGCCTGGCCGTTGTTGTGCCTCTGCAGGGCCGCCCACCAAAAGTCCTCCTCCTCCTTCTTGGTGATCCTCGCCCCGCGGTAGAGGCTTCCCCAATAGGAGAGCTCAAAGACGAGGCTCGGCTCGTCGAAGCGCATGTCCTTGGCCACGACGTAGAAGAACGAGGCCTGTGGCCGGTAGTCTTGCGGCTTGTAGAACAAAATCTTGCTGCGGCAGCACTTGAGCAGCGTGTTGTACGCCGAGCAAAACTCCCAGTCCTCGACCCGGCGGAACATCATGACGAGGGTTCCCCCCTGCCGGATGTACGACAGGGCCAGCGACATCCTGGCGGCCAGGAACTTGTGGGAGTCCTTGAGATCCTGCACGGATCCGGGGACGGTCGTCGGCGGTTGGGGGTAGTAGGCCTTGCAGAGAATCAGGTCGAACCTGTCGTCCTTTGCCCTATGCGGCCGGAGTTGGTCCCAGCTCATGGCGCCCGACGTGTTGGACGGTATCACGAGCGGGTACGGGTGCATGACGGGCCCCTCGAGCGTCGTGATGTCCTCCCTCCTCTTGATGATGAAGCGGCTGTAGACGCTCGGAATGGCGCACTTGGGACCGTCAGGGTGGCTGTAGGCCAGCGCTCGAGGTTTCCTGCCCGTGTTGGCGTCGAGGGCCTCGGCGAGGAAACCACCGGGGGCGGACATCATGTCCAAGATTTGCATGCCGTGCCCAGGAGTTGGTCTGACGTGGAACGCTCCCGTGGCAATCTGCATGCCGCGGGCAATCATGTACTCGTCGTTGAACGTGAAGTCTCGGAACCTGTCATTGACTGCATGGCTATACTGCGTAAACCCAAGATTTGCAATTATTCATATTAGCCTCTTGTTTCAAAGTTCATCATCATCATCAAACCAGGCTTATGAGCCTCTTGTTTCAATGTTCAACAACATCATCATCATTCGAACCAAGGCTTCTTTCTACATCTTCGGGGGAAAAGGAAGAGAGAGAAAAAAGGAATATATTATTTACCTGTTCACGACATTCCCGCATGGCCCCAAATGACGGGCTGTAGATGTTCAAAAGATAGCCCATACGGCCTTCCACGAAAGGATCATTGTCATTCGCCCTCACCATTTCCCCACACTTGGAGACCGCCATCCACGGGGGTGGCGTTCCGGTCTTGAGTCCTTTAACCTGCTCCGGTGTGGGGGGCTCAATGTCATCGATCGACATCAAGGCCGCGTCCATGGCTGCAGTAGACGACGGGAAGGATCTAAACAAGAAAAAGATTTTCTAGACGATGACCCCTTTTGAGGGCTCCGTTGGGGTAGTTGAAGCAATGAGGAATGGGGGGAAAAGAACTAAATGATGATGGGCAGTTGACAATATTGTCTTTTGTCAGGAGGAAAGGTTGTTTTGATTGCCGAGTTGTTACTTGTGTGGGAGAAACAAAAAAGAAGCAAAGTAGATAAGAAATCTCTAGATAATGGGAATCAAAGAGCCCACTTGTGAATGGATGGATGGATGGATGAGAGAGAGTGAGAGGTTGACCTCCCCTTTTTATCACAAAGCGGTCTGGGGGTACGTATCCAGAGAGCCTTGTTTTTTTTTTTTTTAATCATCGACCTGTCTCACTCGCCGTTGCACTTTTCCTTTGACTTTCAGCCGATGCGGTTGCATCAAAAACGGCCTGATACATGGAAAACTGGGGGAGGAGGGGGGAGGGATGGATGGATGGTAGGGTAGGGTAGGGTAACACTGCGTCTCGACCAAACCAGGGCAACTCGTCGCGAATGGATGGGATCAAAAACGCGCGTCGACTTGAAAAGCAAACTGCTCTTCCTTCTCTTTTTTCCCCTCTGTTCCTGTTCCTTTTTCTAATGGGATGGAGGGGGGGGGGGGCAAGATGTTTTTTTTTCAGCTGAGGGCTTGAAGCTGAGTCTTGTGTAACTGTTTTCTGTAAAGGAGGCGGGGAGAGAGAGGAAGGATGGAAATGGGCTGAGAGCCTCGTCGCCAGCCAGCTCGTTGGTTGGAACAAATGCAGTAAATGGGCTCCAATCTGTCAATTGTTCTTTTCTTTTTTGATACAAGTAAGTATCTTGCTGTTTCTTGCCTGTTCTTTCCCTTTTTTTCTGTAAAACTTTCGGGGGGAACAGAACGAAGTACAAGGGGTGGGGGTTTTGTGGTCGGGATGGTGTTGGGTGATGTTGTGGTGTCGTGGTACAATCCGCGACGTTGTGCAACTTAAAGAAAGGTTCTGGGCAATGGAATGGGAATGGGAGAGCACGCGAGCGATTCATGGAAACGTGGTGGTTGTTTTTTTCTTCTGCAGTTGGGTGGCCTTTACTGCGAAATTCCCCCCTCAAATCCCTTCCAATGCCTCTCAGATGTTCACCAGCCGGAAGTCTCGGGGATTCATACCCGGGCGCGTGAGTGTGCGTGTGCGAGTGCATGGGAACGTGTGGCGTGGTGTGTTTGCAGTTTTAATGCGTTGCAAGGGGACCTAGAACTTGGATGTGGTCTGATTATGCAAGGCTCCTTTTTTTTCTCTTTTTTTTCTGCTGCTGTGCCCTCAGGTGGTATACTTGTAGAGTTGCACTCGCACACACTCGCACGGGGGTGACATTTGTGATTGCTAATAACTGGTGTGCATACAGCCTTGGTCCAATGATCGGTGTATTGCTCCGGGAAATGAATGGACAATCAACAAACATACCGGGGGTGGTTACGACAGTGGCGTGGGGACCCCTGCTTTTGTCCACCCCATTTTAAGACCGGGGGGAGGACCTGGGGGGGAAAATCCCACAAACACAAGACACACAAGACACACACAACAAAAGCAATCACACCTTTTACCCTCAAGAGATGAACTTGTTTGCGTTACTTGGATGGTTCTCGGTTTGTTGCGGCCGCAATTTTCATCGTCGGCATTAATCCCCCTTAACACCTTATTGCCTTCCCCCACCCCCCCCTTCTTTTTTCCCCTCTTATCGCCAACAACAAACGAGTTTGCCAACGATAACGACGAATGACGGAAAATCAATGCAAAGGGCAGAAAAACAAGGCCGCTCCACGCATGATTATGCAAACTGGGATGGCACGGCTGATCGATGCAACTTTCTCTTACTTGTACAAGTAAAACTCCGTACTCCGTACGGAGGTCGCTTTCAACTTCCGCTGGGCGACGAAATGCTAAAGGGATCAGAGCGCAGGGTAGGGAAGCAACGCAAGCCGGGGGAAATGACAGTTTTTCTTTTACGAGGGTATCCTTGCAGAGGGAAAAAGTCACAGGGGATCTTGCCCCTATTTTCACCCCACAGATGAGCACCGGACTGAAGATTTTCGTAAACCCCGTTCATCACAAACCTGCCTTTCCTGTCTGATAGTTCGCCTTCTTCTGGTTCGCGACTGGTCCGCCCCAGAACTTCTCCCGCTTACCCGCGCGCGCGCGTCCACCCGCGAGACGGACACGGGATCCAAAGGAAGCTTGCGTAGTTCCCTTGATTAGTGCTAACCCTATCGTGAGAGAAGGAATGAGTGGACAGGATTGTTTGTTCTTTTTTTCTTTTTTTTTTCTTCGTTCCTCATAATGACAATGGGCGGTAGCTTACGGGGAACCATAAAAAAAATGAAAAAGAATAAAAAGACGTCTTTTACATCTTAGCGTTGGAGCAATAAGCAAACGGGCTTTCCCGGGGCACCTCGCTCCATTTCCCATTCGATCTTCTGACCCCTCTGTCTCTCCTGGTTTTAGTGGCGACAGGGCTATATGCTTGGTGGTGGTGGTGGTGGCACAGAGATGAACATTTTTTACTCGTCACTTTATTTAAAACAATCATGTCTTGTGTTATTCCCGGCGTGAAACACCATGAACCAAAAAAAGACTGATTGACCGAACAAGAAAGCTGAGCGAGGATACTTGTAAGATGACTGCTGGCCAGCGGGCGTTAAACTGCCGGCAGATGAAAAATACGTGGGGGGATATAGGTGATGGTGGCAAAGCAAACTTCAGCTGAGGAACGAACAAAAAAAAACAGACAAATCGGGAGGGGGAGGGGGGGTGAGAGGGATAGATAAGCACCGACAAGCGAGCGCCCAATAGGATCCGTGCCTTGACGACCGGGGGGACGACTCGCCAAAGCAACAGGTTTTGTCCCTTGTGTCGGGGTCGGGAGGGCAAACAATCAGTCGATTCTTATCTATTTTTTTTCTTCATCGTCGTTTCTTTCTATTCCTTCATTTTAATGATTCCTTCGTCTTTCTTTTTGTTATCCTTGGAAACACAAGCTGTCAGGCTCGGAAACCGGAACTGCGGAGCATTCGGTAGTAACGTTTGCCAAGCAGAGTCCGGGCTCGGGAGAAGAAAGAAGCTCGCTTGTTTGGCCGTTGGGACCAACAAGGCCGTGACTCGGTAAAGTCAAACCTTGCCGGGGTACGGAAGCAAACCTAAACGAAATGCGGAGTGCTTGTATGCACCTGACCGAGACACAGTTGTCCGGACTTTCGGACTACGTTCAACATACAAGTACTCCGTATGTACTTGTACGTACATATGTACATGTGCGATTAAGAAAGGAGGGTTTTCCCCTGTCAAAGTGTGCCACCCACACCGTTTTCTTTTTTTTTCTAATCAATCAAAGCCACAGGTGACCGTTCACATCCCACGGGGATTAGAACCCCGACAGGATGGGTGTGGTGATGATGCAGGAAAAATATGAGAGATGACAGTACATACAACCTTGTGCAGTGAGGGAGAGAGAGGGCGGTGGGGCGTGATTGACGCCCGCACCCCAACCATGCAACGACTGCGCCGTCGTCGCTGAACAAACCATGAGCAGGTACTCCGTAGCTAGTAGCGGTGGTGAGAAAAAACACACACCAAAACAAAAAACAAAAGAGGCAAGGATGGAAAGTCGGCCGGAAGAGAAGACAGCTTTTGGTGACGAGATTTTTTTTCCCCCTCGCTTCCCCTTGTCCTTTTGCATATGTTTGAACTCACCTTACAAGTACAATGGCCACACTCCGTCGCAATGCAGACCCCAAAATCATGCTACGTTGACGGGAGAAGTCTCCCTCTCTCCTATGGCAGCCGCGCCGCACGCTGACAACGGACTTGTACCTACTTTTTGCTTCAAAGATGGCTTCTTTGTACAAGTATGTATGTTTCCGGCTCCAACTCCGGTATACCGTCTTTTTTTCCCCTTGACTGTTTCCTCTTCCCTCTCTTTTTGAACTTGATCTACCTGTCGTGCTTCTCCAAATTCTCGCCATGTCCATCTTGACACTGCCCCTTTCCCTGTAAGACACACACACACGCACACACACACGCACACACACACGCACACAACATCTCTAGGCCCCTGCCTCGTGAAACGTCGCCCACGTCATCCATGATTGTCTCCGTCTCGTGTAATCTCGTATAATCTCTTGATACCAATTTCTTTTTTCCTTCGTCCAGAAAAAAGAGAAAAGAAAAGAAGAAAAAAGATGGTTAAGGCCGGCTCTACGTATGTACTCCGTATACCTACCACATCCAGTCCCGTGTTTCCCGGCATGGGGGCGCTGGGTTCTGGTGGCCGTTCGGCGACATCCCCCACTGGGTACCGTACCCTCATTCTCAGTATGGCGTGTCCTCCGGAAGCAGAGGGACACACGGAAAATCGGCTGGGAAGCCGCCTCGTCCGACGCCATCGGCGGTCTGTTGTCCGGAGTACGGAGTACGAGTAGACCGCGACGACTTTGATGCCCTGCACGACCATTTTCAGTTTGTCCTCTTGTTGCTGTTACTGTTGTTGCTATTGTTGTTGCTGCCGCGGCGTCACCTCGGCATCTTCCGTAACTACGCCATCTCCCCGTCGGCAGTTGTTCCTCCCCTTTGCTCATGGCCTTCGGCAGGACGGCCGCTCGTGACACCGCTCGTGCGACGCCAACACAAAGGACACTGTAGTCGGCATCAAGGATCCTGACGTATGTACTCCGTACTGCGAGTAGTCATCGTGGCCGGCTCGGGTGCTCTCTCAAACTGCTTACACGAACCCATCTCTCGGCAGGGTTTGAAGCTTTAGCGCCTACCAAATCTATGGGTTGCTGATGCTGTAGCGGCAAGCCCCCCGCTGAACCCAGCAAGTAGATATCTATTTGTAGGAGAAACGAGAAAAATGAGAAAAAAAAGAAGAAAGAAAAAAAGAAAAAAAGAAAAAAGAAAAAAGAAAAAAAGAAAAGATTTTGTCAGGATGTTTCCTAGCATATAATAAACAGGCTATAGAATCACCCGCCACTATTTTAGCTCGAGGTGTAACGACGCCAAATTGCGTCCCAAGGCAGCAGATTCGGGCGGGAGGGGGGACTCGCGCGGTCGGGCTACTTGGGGGCCGCCACGGGTTTGCCCCAACACAACTCGTAGGATAAGAAGATATAAATCTAGACTACGTCTAGGTAATATGCATTGTCGAGCCTCGCGCGTTGCTACACTACACTAAGAAAGAATAGTAATAGCGAGTCAAGAGATGAAGGGGTTGGGATGGAACCGGGTTATACAAGTCTGTTGTCAACGCGCGGCGTGGCTGCCAAAGGGATGGGCATAGCTGCTTGCGTACATCTGCTTTTTTCCAGCAAAGTCTGCCATCACATAATATCCCTACCATATTATATATATATATACTCGAGGTCATAGTGTACGTTTGGGAGGATAATGTAAGCATCATCATCAAGTCGTCATGTTTTCATATATAACCACCCCCAAGCAAGTCCCATTTCCTGATATAGTCCCCGTGTGCCTCCCCTCTCCTGTTCTTTCCCTCTCCTCCTTGACAATCATCAATCCAGCTCAAACCCGGAGCATTTCAATAGCCCCTAGGACTTCCTTGACGCCAACCCCCAAAATGCATCCCCACGCGCAACTTTCTCGAAGCCTTGCCGCCTTGTACCTTGTTGATGCCATTGTGTGCATGTGTGTGTCTTACTGGCTGTCTTGAATGTCAAGGATGAAGATTGGAACAAGGCCACGGGAGACCAGCATGGCGGCTTCATACCATGATGGGACTTGTCGAGGTGCTCCAAACCTTGACGATTCTGTTGAGATGTATTCGTTTACGTTGTCGTTGTGGAGCTTAAAACCTATTGGGGTCTACGTGGCTCGATTGTACATCGCGAGGCTGCTCGAGTCGACTACGAGAGCCCGGCGGATGTGCCGCCCTCGACACCGAGTACCTAGTCATATCCAAACATCACGAGGAGCCAGTTCGCTCTTTCCCATATGCATTGAACTCCAAAGCCACTCGGCTAAAACGGCACCTCATTAGGCAACAGCTGCAGCAGGAGGGGCATGAGCTCAGGGGTATTGCGAATTTGGCCGAGTAGCCTTGTTGCGGGAAGCCACCTGCCTTGTTTTTTGCAGTATATATAGGAAGGTGCCCATTTAGTAAACCTCTATGGTCTCATTGTGTGCCAGAACGTTCGTGATTGTTGCTGCTACCTGCTGGAAAAGTCACGTGAAGATTTCTTTCCCCCTCTGCCTGTATAAACCGCGATGCCCAAACCCTTTCCCGACCGTTTACTTTTTCTTCCTCTTCTTCTTCCAACAAACTTTTGCTGCGGCCTGCCACGGCCAAAGCACCTTTTACTTTTCGCCGCCTCATGTCTGCCCCTTCCATCTCAAGAAACTCAATCTCAATGCAGGCATGGGGCGGCTCGCCCACAGCGCCCACCCCCTTCAAGGTATGTTCTCAAGGCGCATCCCCCCTCCTGACCTTGCAGCTGCTGACTTTGCCACCTTGAAGTCCAGGTCCAAACGACCTGGCAGAAGGGGGGGAGGCCAAGTCAAAGTGGCTGTTGCCACAATCGCTTTTGGCAGGGGCATTGATAAGCCCGACGGGCGATTTGTCATACACCATGGCATACCAAAGAGTTTGAAAGGCTACTATCAAGAGACGGGGACGAGCTGGCAGAGACGGCAAGTCTTCGGACTGTATCCTCTATGATGGGGAGAGGCCGGATCATGCCCTCGACTTCCGACGCAGTAAGCGCAAAGCCACAAAGGCCCAGTCTTCTTATAACACAATCCGACATTCCGGCCTCTTGTCAAGTTTTACACATTCGATCCTTCTTGACGTCGAAGGAGTAAGTCCAGCTTGCTTTTCCCGATTGATTTTCACTATGACTAATTTTGCCGGCCAGTGCACCTTGTGAGGGCTCCAGTCGAGTACAACTAGGATCTCTGGACGACGGGAAAGTTTACAAGCAACTCTCGCATCGCATTCTTCCTCCGACGGTAAGTCCACCCCTCTGCTTGCTCACTTTCCGTGACTGACATGACGACTCAAGGCATCCTCGAGGGTCCAATCAAGCGTCGAGTTCATTCATGACTCAAATGTCAAGTTTTCTGGAAGGCTCAAAGTTCGAGTTTGGTGGATGGGCAAGGGGGAGGATATGGGATATGGATGAGGGGAGTAAACACAAAGGTGTACGAGTTTTTTTTTTGCAATACGACTTCTAGATTCTTGTCTCCAAGTGCTGTGTCTTTTTTTATTTTTGTGATGGGTGCCATGTACGTTGGATTCTGGTCGCAAATCCCCACTGTCATTTCTCATCAATTCTTCCACGTACGCCGTAAAGACCCAGTGTGAACATCGTTGAACCAAACCGAGACCCTAGTCGCGAATACTCACAAGTCGTCACCAGCTCAGTCTCCAGCCGAATTTTACTGCTTGTTCACGCTTCTACGAATGGCAAAATCATTAAGATATTCTCATCATTTCTCGCTAATGTGTCGTTTGGTGATTGATTGATTGATTGATTTATTAATTAACGTCCTACGGGAAACCTGCTAATCCCTAAAAAGGGTAAAAGGACGAGCTAGCCTAGGTTTAGCTAGAAGATTAAAGTAAGTAAAAATAACTAGGTCTAAACTTTATTTAATTTCTTTTAGTTTCTATATTCTAAGATAAATAGACTTATTAGCTTTACTTCTTCTAATTATAATTTAATAAAATTATAACTTTAAGAAAAATATCTTCTTATTCTTTATATTATTAACTTATTTAACTTTTTATAATTATTATAATAAAATAATTTAATTAATAATATTTATTAATAAGTTTTTTATTTTAATATATAATTAGCTTTTTAATATATATTTAATTAAGCTAAGATTTTTTAATAATACAAAAAAGAATAAATAAAAAAAATAGTATATAAAAATAAATAAATTTTTAATTTTTATTTTAATATATATATTAAACTAAAATAAAAAAGCTAATATAAAAAAAATATATATATATAAATATAGCTATAGTTAATTAAATTAATATATTAAATATTATTTTATAAATAAGTAAAAATATTATTATATATAAAATTATTATAATTATTATAATTTTTATTAAATTAAATAAGTTTTTTATAAAAACTTAATAAATTATGTTAAAAGAAAAAAGATTTAAAACTAATATTAATAATAATATTAATAATAAAATATAAAATAAAGCTTAAAATAATCTTTTATATTTATAAAACTTTATAATAATATAAAAAGTAAAGCTTATTTTTTTTATATAAATAAATTAAATTTATATTATTATAATAGAAATATTTATTATAATTAGTAAAATCTCTATAGCTATTATATATAATTAATAATTTATATAAATTTATTTATAAGTTATTAAATTTTATATTATTTATTAATTTTATTAATGGTTTTAAAATTTAATATTAATTTAATTAATTATTTATTTAATCTTTAATATATATGTTAATAAATATAGCTTATATAAATTTATATATATATATATAATTAATAAAATATTTAATTTTAAAATTATAAATTTATGTTTTTTATTTATTATTTAATTAGCTTTTTTATTATTTTTAATATTTATATATTTAAGTATTATTATATATATATTTTATTATATTATACTATAAGGTTATTAACATAAAAAAAATACTTTAAAAAGATTTAAATAAGTTATTTTAAATATATTAAATAATATTAATATTATTAAAGTAAATATATATTAAATAGCTTTTATTAAAATTATATTATAAGATAACTTTAAGTTTTTTAATTATTTTCTTTAAATTTTTATATTAAAGACTTTAATATTACTTAACTTATTATAATTATTAATTATCTTTTACTTACTTTAATAAATAATATAGCTATAACTTATAGTTTTATTAAATTACTATAAGCTATTTATAAATATAATTATTATGTAAGGTTTTTAAATTTATTATTTTATTTATATATAAAATAATTATATAATTTCTTTTTTAATCTTTTTAATAATTAATATAAAACTATAAAAGGTTTTAAAAAAGAATTATTATTATAAAAAGTATAATATTAAATTTACTATTTATTATAATTAAGTAAATTTCTATAACTAATAATAATTAAAAGTATAATTAATTAAAAAGTATTTTAAGTTTAATTTATTAAAATATATTATAAAAATATATTACTTTCCTTTAAAAAAGTTATAAATAATTAAAATCAAGCTCTTATATTAAAGTATTAAAAATAAAGTTATTTTTTAAACTAATAGGATTACTTATATAGCTATATTTAATATTCTATTTATTTAATAAATATATTTTTTAATATTATAGTAAGTACTATAGTATTAGATTTTATATTTATATAAGAATATTAAATTAATATATA
Source organism: Trichothecium sympodiale (assembly GCA_003012115.1). Lineage (NCBI taxonomy): Eukaryota > Fungi > Ascomycota > Sordariomycetes > Hypocreales > Trichothecium > Trichothecium sympodiale. Next base: position 14,127 of record PXOB01000069.1, on the reverse strand, counting down.
CTTTAATAATATATTATATAAAATTAAAAGTAATATTATATTAAGTATTAAATAAGCTTTAGAAAAATTTAATTACTTTAAAGCTTTTAATAGTTTAAATTTTAATATATTTATTAAAGCTAAGCTTTTTATTAAAAATAATATTTAATTAATATATTTAATCTTTAACTATAATTTATTATAAGCTATAGTATATTAATTTATTTATATAATATAATTATTTAATAAAGTATATAACTTCTATCTTTAAAAAGTTAAAAGCTACTTTATTCTTATACTTCTAGCTTATAGTATATATTATAAAAGTAATAATATAATTAATTATAATATATATATTAAATCCTTTAATAATATTATTAAAGTTATTAATATATTTAAAAGCTATATTATACTATAGTATAATATATAATAATAATATTATAAAAAGTAAGAAAAATATAAGTAATATTAAAAAACCTTATAGTAAACTTAATATAAGATTTACTAATTCTATAGTAACTCTTTAATATTATATTTGTATTTTCTTATTTATAAGAAAAAACTTAATTTATGAAATAATTTTAATTAGCTATCCTTATTCTTATAGTTTATAAATTATTTAATAATATGTAATAATATTAAATATTCTTTTTATATTAATTATAATAAAAATCGCGATTTCTTTTTTAATTATTAATTAAAAAATAAAGTTAATAATATTATTATAATTAATTATAAAAATATTAAGTAAATTAAAGAATATTATTATAATATACCCTAAGTTATTATATTACCTAAGATTATATAGTAAATCTACTAGGAATACCCTAAGAGTTCTCTATAAATAATTATACTTAGGGAAGAACTTAAGCTTTAATTATTATATAAATAAAGACTTACTTTCTTATACCTACCTAACTTATTATATTTTTTATATATTATAATTTTAAAGCTTTTACTAAACGAGCTACTTAAGATAAAATAGTAAAAATAAGATAAAATATTAATATAATAATAAGATTTTTAAAAAATATTAAAGTATAACGTTTAAATTAGATTAAAATAAAACCTTAATAAATCGAAAGAAAACCTTTAAAGTAAATTAAAAAAAAACTTTAAGAAAATATTATAATAAAGACCTTAACTATTAAAAAAGAAACCCTTTTAATAAATAGAAAATAAGTAAATAAAGTAATTAATATTATATAATTTAAAAAGGAAATAGAAAAATAAAGAATTATTATAGTAAAATTATAAAAGCTTTAATAATTCTAATAATAAAAAGCTAAATTATATTAAGAATTAATAATATAGCTTCTTAAGCTTAAAATTATATTATTAATATATAAATAATAACTTTAAGATTCTTTAAATAATAATAATAATAATAAAATTAATTATTAAAAATATAAAAAATAGCTAAATAATTTATAATATATATTTAAAAGAAATTATTAATAATTTAAAAAAGATTTAAAAAAGATTTTCCTAGCTTTAGATTATATAAAGTATAAATATTATATAAGATAAGATTAATACTTTAAAGATCTCCCCTTAGATATAAAGTAATAAAAAAAAGAATTAAAGCTTTTTTAAAAAATAGATTTTAATATTTTTAAAAAATATAAATAATTATTATTATATAATTATTAAATAATTAAATAATATATACTAATATAAAAGTTAATCTTTAAGGGAATTCTATAATTACTTTAATTTTTTAAAGAAATATTTCTATTTATTTTTTAAAAATAAATATACTTTTTAATTTTATATTAAATTATAAGATAATTTTTAATAATATATATTTTTATATATACTTTTATTATTAAAAATAAAAATAAAAATAATATAAATAATTAAAAAGTTTTAAAAATCTATAGAAGCTAGTAAGAGGAAAAAAGTAAATACTTATTAAAATACTAGATTACTTATTATTAAGAAATAAAAGTTAAGTAATTTCTAATTAATATTAATATTATATTAAAATTAAAATAAATAATAAAAAAAAAGAATTATATTTTTAAAAACCTTTTAAGAAAAAATAATAAATTTATTAAATATTATTATTATTAAAGTAATTCTTATTTAAAGAATAAATACCTATAAGTATTAAAAATATAATAAATTTCTATAAAGACTAAAAGAATAAGAAAGAAATTAAAATAAAAGACTTTTCTTTAACTTCTATATTTAAAGTATCCTATAAAGTCTATACTAAAGCTAGGGTCTAAGGGAGAAAAAAGCTTTAAGAGGTTATTATTAATTTAAATAATAATATAGAGGTTAACTTTATTAATATTAAATTTATAAAAAAAAAATAAGTTAAAGAAAAGTAATATTTTAATATTTATTTTTATAAGTATTAATTAAAATAGCTTATAGACTTAAAGAATTTAAAAAATCTTATTTAAAATTATTAATTTAAGAAATATAATTAAAAGGTTTATATAGCTATATATTAATATATACTATAATAACTTTAAGATAATTAGCCCTATCTTTTTATTAATAATTATAATAAAAAATATTAAATCTATTTTAATATAATTAAAAAAAAAGAATAATTTAAAATTAATTAAAATATAATTTAATTATATAAATTATAAAATAGATTTAAAAAATATTAGAATTAAGTATATATCTATACTATAGTTATACTTTAAAAACTTATATTACTTCCCGATAAGGAAGAAAATAAAAGTATATTAAAAAAGATCTTTAATAAGCTTAATAAATGTAAAGATATATTTAATATAAATAATATTATAATAATCTTATATTATAAAGCTATAAATTATATAATAAATATTAAAAAAAATAAAAACTTACTTTATAAATTTATTTACTTAATATTACTTATTAAATTATATACTTTAAGAAAGTATATTAATAATAATTTAAAATTAAACTAAATTAAAAAATCTAAAAGTTTAACTATAGTTTTTATTTTATTTATATTTAAGAAAGATAAAGGTCTTTAATTATATATTAATTATAAAAGATTAAATAAAATAACAATTAAAAATTATTACCTTCTACTTCTTATCTTAAAGATTATAAACTAAATAGTAAATATTAAATATTTTATAAAAGTAAATATAAAAAATATTTATTATAAAATCTATATTAAAAAAAGAAATAAATAGAAAACTATTTTTTATATATAATATAATTATTTTAAATATATAATTATACTTTTTAAATTTATTAATATACTTATAACCTTTTAAAATTATATTAATTAAATATTAAATAACTTTATAAATATAATTTATATTATATACTTTAATAATATCTTAATAAAATCTTAATAGATTATAAAAACTTATAGAGTTTATAAGCTAATAAAAATTAAATAAAAAATAATTAAAGTAATATATATACCTTACTTTTTATAATTTTATAATTAAATATAAGCTTAAGAAAAATAATTTAATAAATAGATTTTTAAAAAAGCTAGACTATATTAAAGAAAAACCTATAATAGATAAATTAATATTCTTAAAGTTGTATAGTAAAATAGAAATATATTAAAATATAGATTAATATAATAAAATATCTTTATAAGTATAATAAGCTTAAGTTAATTTTTAGCTTAAATAAGATAAAATATTTTTAAAAAGTAAAATACCTTAGGTTCGAAAGGGGAATAAGATTATAAAATAATTAAATCTTTAAAAAAAATTAAATTAAGTAAGAGATATTATTAATTATAAATAATAAATCTTAATTTAAAAAATAAAATAAGTTATATTAGAAAAATTAACTTATATAGATTTATTAAATAGATTATTTCTATAGCTTATTAAAGAAATATAATTAATAGACTATAAATTATAAAAATATATTAAAATAATAAAAAATAATAATAATAAAGATTAGATTAAAAATATTAAAGGTTTTATTAAATTCTAAAAGAAAATAATAATTTTAAAAGAAATATTAATCTATATAGAATTCCTATATATTTATTATAATAACCTATTAGCTAATTATTTTAAAGTAGAAAGAATACTAGACTTTTTTAAAAAAAAGTTTTAATAAAAGTAAATAAAGAAAAATATTAAATAATATATAAAGGATTATTAAATATATTAAAGAATTATAATAAGAAAATATAAGCTTTATAAAAAGTTAGAGTCTTTAGGAAAACTTAATAGATTTATAGAAAAATTAATTATAGACTTTATTATAAAATTATTAAAAATATATTTAAAAGAAAAAGAAATAAATAATATATTAATTATTATAAATAAATATATAAAATATTCTTTATTTTTTATAGTAAATATATAAAAAAAAGTAAAAGATTTTATTATATTATTTTATAATAGAATAAAACTTATTTATAAAACCTTAAAAGGAATTACCTTAGATTAAGGTTTAATATTTATAAATAAATTCTAATTAAAAATATACTATATATTAAAGATTAAATAATAATTTTTAACAATATTCTACTTTTAAATAAATAAATAAATAGAATAAATTAATTAAATCTTAAAATAATATTTAAAATACTTTATAAATAAGAACTAAATATTATAGTTAAAATTATTATATATAATATAATTTATATATAATAATATAAAGAAGATAATAATTAAGATAAGCTTAAATAAAGTATTAAAAAGTATAAACTAGATTTTTAACTATATATTAAAGATAATAATAATAAAGAAAAAGTATTAAAAGTATAAATAAGAATATAAAAACTATTTAAAGTAAAAAAACGCTTAAAAAACTATTAAGAAATTATAATATAAAGATAAGTAAAATACTATAATTAAAAGTATTAAATATTTAAATTTAAATAAAGAAATCTTATAGGCTTTTTAATAAAAAACTTAAAATTAAAAAAAGAAAAGAAAGAATTAGGTTTAAGATATTTAAAACTATTTAAAGTCTTTTAGAAAATTAGTTTTTAAATATATTACTTTATATTCTTAAAAAAGTATTTATATATTTATAATATATTTTATATTAGTTTATTAAAACTTTAAAATAAAAAAAACTACTTAAGTAAATTATTTCTTATATTTAACTTAAAAGAAAAAAAAATAAGAAATTAAAGTAATTAAAGTTAAGAAAATCCTTTATAAGAAAAAATATTACTTTATAAAATAAATAAGCTAATTATTAAAATATAATTAATAAATATTAGAAAAAGATATAGGTAATATATAATAACTTATTTAAGAATTTAAAAAAACTTAAAAGAAAAAGTATAATTAAAAAGACTATAAGGAATTAATATAAAAAAAAAGAAATTATAAGAAATATAGAAAAAAAGATTATTAAATCTTAAAAGTAAATTACTTAAAATTAAAAACTAAAAGTAAAAAAGAAAACTACTTTAAGAAACCTTAATAATAACTTGTTATAATTATATAAAGGTAATAGGGATAAGATTATTAATTACCTAGCTTATTTAATTAAAATATTTATTTTTTTTATTTTTAAAAAGCCTTTTAATAATACTATAATTAAATAAGATATTAATAATATAATAAATAAAAAAGCCTATAATAGCATTCTAATTAATATATTAAGTATTAAATAGTTATAAATAAAGTATTAATTAAATAGCGCGTTTCTTATATTAAGTAATATTTTAAAAAGTAAGAATTAGTAAAAAAAAAGGATAGGAATATAAAAGAATATATATAATAGTAAAAAAAAGAATAATAATATTAATAAAATACTTAATAATATATTAAATAACTATAATAATATAGTATTTTAAAAAGCTAAATATAATATATTTATAGTATATATTATTAATATATTAAGATTTCCTATAAAAAGTCTTTACTTTTTAAAATTATTATAAAAAAATATAATTATAATTATAAAAAATTAATAAATATTAAAAAAGAAGAATAATAATATTTTAATATTATTTTATATTTTTAAAATAGGAATAAAGCTAGCGCCTATATATTAGGAATAAGAAATAGCTATAATTTAAATAAAAAAAGTATTAAAATCTTTAGAATTACTTATTATTATAAAGATAAAAAGAATATAAACCTTACTTTCTAATTAGTAAAAATAATAAGCCCTAGCTATAAAGCTAATGTATACTATTTAAAGAATTTCCTTTAAATAGGATAAAATATAATAATTTTCTATAAAAATATAAATTATTGATTAAAAATATAATATATAATATTAAATATTTTAAATAAATTATTTAAGTAAAAGCTAGGAGAGAATAGCAAGCTTATTATAAAATAGTATTAAAAGATATATAAATGTAAAAATACTATAAGGAATAGAATTTATAAAGAGAATAATAATAATAATATTTATAAATAATTTTATAAAAATAAAAATATCTATAAGAATATATATAGAAATAAGAATATATATAAAACTAAAAATTAAAAATATTATAAGAATAAGATTAGAATTTAATAAAACTATAAAAATAAAAAAAAGAATAATAAAAGTAAATTACTTAATACTAAAAGTAAAACCTTAAGAAGTATATAATAAAAAGAAATTATAAAAAAATATTAATATTAAAGAAAAGTTAGTATTAAAATTTTAAAAATAATTAAAAAGATTAAGAATACTTTATATATACTTACGTATAGTTATTTAATGCTTAAGTATAGTAATATAAGAAGATTTATTAATAGTAAGGTAAAAGGGAATAAAAAATAATTTATATTATAAAATATAATTAATAAAAAAGAAAAAAGAAATAATTCCTTAATTTACTTAATAAATAGAAAGGAAGCGTAGAGAAAGTAAGAGGAATAGTAAGAATAGCATAGGCTTATATATTAAAAATAATATTTTCTTTTTATTTAAATCCTAGCTAAATAAAAAAATAAGATAAGTTTAAGAAAGAATATTAATACTTTATAAAAGCTATTCCCTATATGAAATAAAAAAAGGAATATAATCTTTTCCTTAGCGAAAAATAATAAAAGAATTAATTAAATTATTAAAATTTCTTACTTAAAGCCTTTATATTCTAATAGTAATAAAAGAAATATAAATATAGGAAAATTAGCCTTTATATATTTTTCTTTTTCGTAAAGATATTATTATAGCTATAATTAATTATTAATAATTAAAAAAGAAAAACTATTGAAAAAAAGATTTTAAAACATTAAATAAATTAATAATATAAATAGTAATAATTTAAAAAAAAAAGAAAAATAAATTCGAAAAGTATCCATAGATAAATATAATACTATAGGGTATTTAATATTTACTTTAATAATTAATATAATAATATTATAAACTATTAAATAATAATATAAAAATATATTATAGAAAGGGGGGGGATAATTATAATATACCTTAAGTTATTATATTACTTAAGATTATATAGTAAATCTACTAAAAGTACTTTAAGAGTTCTCTATAAATAGTTATACTTAAGGGAGAACTTAAGCTTTAATTACTATATAAATAGAAACCTACCTTCTTATACCTACCTAGCTTATTATACCTTTTATATATTATAAGTATATTATATTCTTTTATTTAATTAATTATATTATTTTATTATCTTAATTATAAATTTAATTATTAAAAATAATATTATATATTAATATTACTAATATTAAAATATTAAAGAAATAATATTTATCTTTAAAACTATTTAATTATTATATAGTTTTTTAAAGTATAATATATATTAGAAATATTAATTCTATAGACTTATAAATAAATAAAATTATATAATTTATTAATATATTAATAAATAATTAAGAATTATATACTTTTATAAATATAAATAATAATTTTTAATTATATTATTATTTTTATTTATAATGAAATTACTAAATATATTATATATTTAATATATATATATATAAAAGTATTTATTATTTTTATGTTAAATCTAAAGCTTTTATTTAAAAATAATATTAAAATTATTAAAATAATTTAATATAAATACTATATTATATATATATATTAATTGCTTTATATTAATTTAAAAGATTAATAATAATTAATTTATATATATAATATATAAACTATTTATTATTATTTTATTATATTAAAATCTTTTAATATATAAAAATATATAGCTATTTATAATATTATACTTATAAAAGTATTATAAAATATAAAACTATAAGTATATTTTTTAATTTATAAAGCTATATATTTTATTAAATTATTTATTAATTATTCCTTTACTTTCTATTTATATTAATTAAATTTAATTTTATAATATATATTGTTAAATATACTATATTTAATTTTTAATAAAAATAAAATCTTTAAGGAATTCCTTTTAATATAATAAGCTTATATTATTTCTTTATTATTAGTTTCTTTAATTATTAAATTAAATTTAAATATTACTTTATTTATAATAATTAAATTAATTAATATAATCTTATTTTACTTTAAGCTATTTATAATCTATTTATAATTATCTATCTTTATATTTAAATTAATTATAATATATATTATATTTAATTATTTATTTAAAATAGCTTTATTTTAAATTATTTCTTTATAAAGTAAGCTAGCTTTAATATTTTAATTAAAGTTTATTATAAATATTAATATAGTTTTTATAAAAAGATATACTTTTAAGAAAAACTTTATTTTTTTTTAATTTTCTTTTCTTTATTTAATAATATTAAAGCTTTTTTCTTATAAATTAATTAAAAAAATATATTTAAATAATTAAAATATATAAGTTAAAGTAATTAATATATTTAAATATTATATATTAATTAATATAAATAAAATTAATATATTATTTATAAATTATATTATATATATATATTATTAAAGACTATAATCATAACTTTAATATTATAAATATTAAATAATTTATATTAATTTATTAATAATTTATTTACTTATATTAATATTAAATAATTAGAGATTATATAAATAATAATTAAAAGAAATATAATATATATTAAGTTATTATATTACTTAAAATTATATAGTAGACTTATTAAGAATACCTTAAGAATTCTTTATAAATAATTATACTTAAGAAAGAACTTAAGCTTTAATTATTATATAAATAAAAACTTATTTTTTTATACTTATTTAACTTATTATACTTTCTATATATTATAATTCTAAAGCTTTTATTAAATAAACTATTTAAAATAAGATAGTAAAAATAAAATAAAATATTAATATAATAGTAAGATTTTTAAATAATATTAAAATATAACTTTTAAAGTAAATTAAAAAAAAGCTTTAAGAAAATATTATAATAAAGACTTTAATTACTAAAAAAGAAATATTTTTAATAAATAGAAAATAAATAAATAAAGTAATTAATATTATATAGTTTAAGAAAGAAATAGAAAAATAAAAAGCTTTTATATAATATATAAAAGGTATAATAAGCTAGGTAGGTATAAGAAAGTAGGTTTCTATTTATATAGTAATTAAAGTTTAAATTCTCTCTTAAATATAACTATTTATAGAGAACTCCTAGGGTACTCTTAATAAGTCTATTACATGATCCTAGGTAATATAATAACCTAGGGTGTATTATATTTTATAATAAAATTTTAAAAGCTTTAGTAATTCTAATAATAAGAAATTAAATTATATTAAGAATTAATAATATAGCTTTTTAAATTTAAATTTATATTATTAATATATAAATAATAATTTTAGAATTCTTTAAATAATAATAATAATAATAAAATTAAAATTAAAAATATATTAAAATTTAAATTATTATTTAATTATTAAAAATATAAAAAATAATTAAATAATTTATAATATATATTTAAAAGAAATTATAAATAATTTAAAAATAATTTAAAAAAAATTATCCTAGCTTTAAATTATATAAAGTATAAGTATTATATAAAATAAGATTAATATTTTAAAAATTTCTTTTTAAATATAAAATAATAAAAAAGAAAAAGTAATTAAAGTTTTTTTTAAAAAAGTAGACTTTAATTTTTTTAAAAAATATAAATAATTAAATAATATATATTAATATAAAATTTAATTTCTAAGGGAATTTTATAATTACTTTAATTCTTTAAAGAAATATTTCTATTTATTCTTTAAAAATAAATATACTTTTCGATTCTATATTAAATTATAAAATAAGCTTTAATAATATATATTTTTATATATATTTTTATTATTAAAAATAAAAGTAAAGATAATATTAATAATTAAAAAGCTTTAAAAGTCTATAAGGGCTATTAAAAAGAAAAAAAATATATATTTATTAAAATATTAAATTACTTATTATTAAAAAATAAAAATTAAGTAATTTTTAATTAATATTAATATTATATTAAAATTAAAGTAAATAATAAAAAAAAGAAATTATATTTTTAAAAACCTTTTAAGAAAAGATAATAAGCTTATTAAATATTATTATTGTTAAAGTAATTCTTATTTAAAGAATAAATATTTATAAATATTAAAAATATAATAAATTTCCATAAAGATTAAAAAGAAGAAAAAATTAAAATAAAAGACTTTTTTCTAATTTCTATATTTAAAGTATTTTTTTAAAACTTATATTAAAGCTAAAGTTTAAAAGAGAAAAATATTTTAAAAAGTTATTATTAATTTAAATAATAATATAAAAATTAATTTTATTAATATAAAAATTAATTTTATTAATATTAAAATTATAAAAAAGAAATTAAAGAAAAGTAATATTTTAATATTTATTTTTATAAATATTAATTAAAATAGCTTATAGATTTAAAGAATTTAATAGATCTTATTTAAAAGTATTAATTTAAAAAAAATATAATTAAAGAAATTATATAATTATATATTAATATATATTATAATAATTTTAATATAATAAGCTTTATCTTTTTATTAATAATTATAATAAAAGATTATTAAATTTATTTTAATATAATTAAAAATATAATAATTTAAAATTAATTAAAATATAATTTAATTATATAAATTATAAAGTATATTTAAGAAATATTAAAATTAAATATATATTTATATTATATTATAATTATATTTTAAGAACCTATATTACTTTTCAATAAGGAAGAAAATAAAAATATATTAAAAAAGATCTTTAATAAGCTTAATAAATTTAAAAATATATTTAATATAAATAATAATATAATAATCTTATATTATAAAGCTATAAATTATATAATTAATATTAAAGAAAATAAAAGCTTATTCTATAAATTTATTTATTTATTATTATTTATTAAATAATATACTTTAAGAAAATATATTAATAATAATTTAAAATTAAATTAAATTAAAAAGTCTAAAAGTTTAATTATAGTTTTTATTTTATTTATACGTAAGAAAAATAAAGGTTTTTAATTATATATTAATATAAAAAATTAAATAAAATAATAATTAAAAATTATTACTTTTTACTTTTTTTTTTAAAAAATTATAAATTAAATAATAAATATTAAATACTTTATAAAAGTAAATATAAGAAATATTTATTATAAAATTTATATTAAAGAAAGAAATAAATAAAAAACTATTTTTTATATATAATATAGTTATTTTAAATATATAATTATATTTTCTAAACTTATTAATATATTTATAATTTTTTAAAATTATATTAATAATATATTAAGTAATTTTATAAATATAATCTATATTATATATTTTAATAATATTTTAATTTTTTAAAAAATTAAAAAATTATATATAAAATATATTTAATAAATTCTTAAATACTTAAAGATAGCTTAGCTATATATTAAGCTTTTAAAGTATAGTTTTTATAAAGATTAAATTAATTTTCTTAAATTTATTATTTTAATAAGAAATATTAAAATAAACTTTATAAAAATAAAAATAATATTTAAATAAAAAAAATTAATTATTTATTATAAGCTTTAAATATTTAAGATTTTATAATTTTTATTATTAATTTATTATTAATTACTTTAAGATAATTTAATTTTTATATAAATTTAAAATATAAATAAAAAGAAATTAAATAATATAATTTTAAATTAAAAGAAATAAATAATATTCTATATATTAATAAAAGCTTTTTAAAAAGCTTTTTTACTAATATATTATAACCTTTAAGTTTTAATTTAAATAGAAATAAATATATTTAATTATATTATAATTAGGATTTTATTTTAATTAAGTAAAGAAAGGAAATAATATTTAATAGTTTTTTAATTAAAAAGATTTAAAAAAGCTAAATTAAATTATTAAATATTAAATTAAAAAATAATAATTATTATAAAATTATTTAAATATTAAAAGTATTATATTAAAAGTATTAAAAAACTAATAAAGGTTTTAATAAATTAAAGAAATATATAGAGTTTTATATATTAATAAAAGTTAAATAAAAAATAAATAAAGTAATATATATATTTTATTTTTTATAATTTTATAATTAAATAAAAGCTTAAGAGAAATAATTTAATAAATAGACTTTTAAAAAAATTAAATTATATTAAAGAAAAACCTATAATAAATAAATTAATATTCTTAAAATTATATAATAAAATAAGAATATATTAAAATATAGATTAATATAATAAAATATTTTTATAAACATAATAAATTTAAATTAATTTTTAATTTAAATAAAATAAAATATTTTAAATTTAAAAAGGAAATAAAATTATAAAATAATTAAATCTTTAATGAAACTTAAATTAAATAAGAAATATTATTAACTATAAATAATAAATCTTAATTTAAAAAATAAAATAAATTAAATTAAAAAAGATTAATTTATATAGATTTATTAAATAAATTATTTTTATAATTTATTAAAAAGGTATAATTAATAGATTATAAATTATAAAAATATATTAAAGTAATAATAAATAATAATAATAAAGATTAAATTAAAAATATTAAAAGTTTTATTAAATCTTTTAAAAAAATAATAATTTTAAAAAAAAATATTAATCTATATAGAATTTTCATATATTTACTATAATAATTTATTAATTAATTATTTTAAAGTAAAAAGAATATTAGATTTTTTTAAAAAAGAATTTTTAAAAAAAATAAATAAAAAAAGATATTAAATAATATATAAAAGATTATTAAATATATTAAAAAATTATAATAAAAAGATATAAGCTTTATAGAAAATTGCAATCTTTAAAAAAATATAATAAATTTATAAAAGAATTAATTATAAACTTTATTATAAAATTATTAAAAATATATTTAAAAAATAAAATAAATAATATATTAATTATTATAAATAAATATATAAAATATTTTTAATTCTATATAATAAATATATAAGATAAAGTAAAGAATCTTATTATATTATTTTATAATAAGATAGAACTTATTTATAAGATTTCAAAAAGAATTATCTTAAATTAAAGCTTAATATTTATATATAAATTTTAATTAAAAATATATTATATATTACAGATTAAATTATACTTATATATAGTATTTTACTTTTAAATAAATAAATAAATAAAATAAATTAATTAAATATTAAAATAATACTTAGAATACTTTATAAATAAGAATTAAATATTATACTTAAAATTATTATATATAATATAATTTATATATAATAATATAAAAAATATAATAATTAAAATAAGCTTAAATAAAATATTAATAAAACATAAATTTAATTTTTAATTATATATTAAGGATAATAATAATAAAAGAAATATTAAAAATATAAATAAAAATATAAGAATTATTTAAAGTAAGGAAATACTTAAAAAACTATTAGGAAATTATAATATAAAGATAGATAAAATATTATAATTAAAGATATTAAATATTTAAACTTAAGTAAAAAGATTTCGTAAGCTTTATAATAAAGAGTTTAAAATTAAAAAAAAAAGAAAGATTAACTTTAAAATATATAAGATTATTTAAAGTCTTTTAGAAAAATAATTTTTAAATATATTACTTTATATTCTTAAAGAAAGATTTATATATTTATAATATATTCTATATTAATTTATTAAAACTTTAAAATAAAAAAAGCTATTTAAATAAATTAATTTTTATATTTAATTTAAACGAAAAAAGAAATAAAAAATTAAAATAATTAAAGTTAACAGAATTCTTTATAAGAAAAAATATTACTTTATAAAATAAATAAGCTAGCTATTAAAATATAATTAATAAATATTAAATAGAAATATAAATAATATATAATAATTTATTTAAATATTTAAAAAAACTTAAAAGAAA